>RCNN01000139.1:0-63883 GCA_003667245.1 Heterostelium multicystogenum | reverse complement strand
TTCCGGGAATTGAACCCGGGCCTTTCGCGTGACAGGCGAAAATCCTCACCACTAGACCAAAGGGGAAATTTACAAAATTTCCTTTTTTTCAAACTTTGTAAGAATATATTATTTCGAGGTAATTTCAAAAAAATTTTTTTTTTTCTATGTGGACCGAATTAACATATCTGACATCATCTCTACAAATGTGCAGCTATCACCAAAATTAGTACCGTTCATTGAATCACCCGGTTAGAAGCAAGTCGACATCACCAACAGAGACACACTCCACAGCAATCTTAAGGCTATAACACTTCATCAAGTTTGGGTTACTCACAGTAAGCTTAACCACAATCCTTTCGAAGCCAAAGACATATCCACAAGCTGATAGTAATAGTAATAGTAATAGTTTCTTGAAACTGTTCGAAATCCATCGAGGAAATATCAATATTTAATATTTGTTTTTAAGTTCAATGTCAAATAAAACAAATTAATTTAATTCTCATAAATTCTATTCATCCTATGATATCGAAAAGATACACAGCTAAATCAAATGTCTGACATTCATACTTTAATATTTTGAATTAATTGGTTCATATTTGTAAATCAAATCACTTGCCTAAGAACTGAAACTTAATTGCTCCAATCGAAAAAGATTGTGAACCACAAAAAACCACCAAAAAAAAAGTCTTAAAATATGAAAGTAATATTCATGAAATTGTTTAACAAACAAATGTTGACTACTACTAACTTTCTAGTTCAATTTTAAAAATATTAAATCATAATGGCGAAACTATGGTGTAGATCTTGAATGGAAATATGCACAAAAAACACCAACATTCATTTTTAATATTCGTCACTTTAGGAGTTAATCAATGGCAAACATCAACACCATCTGCAACGACAATAACAACAAACAAACAACAACCAACGACTGAGAGAATGAAAAAGATCAAATGAACCATACGCAAATTCTTTAATTCCTTAATTTATTCTATTAAATTAAAACCATGGTAGAGATTTTCAGATACTAATTTGATTTTAAAAGGATTGTTTAAGTTTTTTTCTATTAATGAATCTATTTATTTTAACATAGATATATAATACAAATATTATTACTTCATGAAAATACGTATTGTAAGAAAAAAAAAGCAAATCGTTAAATCCTGCCAATAACAGCAAAGAAAAGTCATTTTCTCAAAAAGTACGAAAAAATAATCAAAATTTGGTAAACCAGGTTGTTCTATAAACTGAAAAAGGTCTAAACTAGAATCTAGTTTGTTGAACTAAAACAAAATATCATTATTGAATTAATCTTGAAGTTAATAAATATATATTTAGTCATAATCGTAAAATTATACTTCTAAATAATCATCATCATAAATCACTGTAAATACTCCCTATCATTCTCATTTGGTAGTTTAACTCTAATTTCCTTCATCTCCTATTATTAATTATTAATTATTATTATTTATTATTTATTATTATTGAATTGAAATTATTTTGCTGTTATTAATACAAATAAATGATAACAAATAATATAATTTAATGAATAATCAAGGTTTTCAAATACTATTACAATAAAAACAGCACAGCTTTGCTTCGCTTACATACAAGCACAGACATTAATAAACATATTTTAATTATTTTTCATTCATTCATCCACACACACATTTCAATTAACTTTAGCAGATATAAAAATTAAGTCAATAATAATAATAATAATACACTTTATTTGGATATCTTTGCTTTCATCAGTGCAAAAAAAACCAACAAAAACAGCAATTGTTCAGACTGTCTTGGTTTTTTTAACAATTGTATTCATTTTTGTCATCTTGGTTGCTGCAGATCAATCAATCTATCAATCAATCAATCAGGAATCGAATTAAAGAGAGAGAAGAGAGATACATCAAATAACATAGTTATAAATTAAGAATTAGACAGACAAAGATATATATATATATATGTATATACCAGGAAAGCAAATCAAATCAATCATATTTATATAAATTACTTCTTGGCTACAAATAGTTCCTCAAGTTAGGAAGAGGAAGAGGAAGAAGAAGGAGAAAGAATAACTAATTGTTGTTTTAATATCTACATATTATTTAATATATTTATATTCAATTATAAATATATTTTGATTGTAATCAAAAATAGAGGATTATTATAATCTAACAACTACACAAGAACCAAACACTGAGATTCTACATCGATTGGATAGTAGAATGATCGGTGTATTGGGTGAGGCAGATTTGGTAAAGTGTCAGGACTTGCTGCCGAGAGATCAGAACTTTGTAACTGGATTCCCACTGCTACTGCTGCAAAATAATAGTACAATCAGC
The DNA here is from genome assembly GCA_003667245.1 of Heterostelium multicystogenum. Lineage (NCBI taxonomy): Eukaryota > Evosea > Eumycetozoa > Acytosteliales > Acytosteliaceae > Heterostelium > Heterostelium multicystogenum. Next base: position 61,559 of record RCNN01000139.1, on the reverse strand, counting down.
CATGCAAAGAGCAAAATTCGTACATACAGCTCCACTCTGGTTGCTGTTGCTCACAGATAAGGAGGTTTTCTTAAATTCCGCTGCTCGATGACAGCCAGCAATTAGCGATTCTTGCACGCGCCAAGCTATGCGACGTGTCAAGTGTACAGACAGGATATCTTTCACTCTAGCTCATCGCAAAAGTCACAGCTTATCAACTCGACCGACAATGACGGTGTTCTTCTTAGCAACCTGAGAACATCGCCCGGTCAATACTCGATGAAGATATCATTTAAGAAGGCCGATGCCTCTACGACGACCACCACGACATCATCTAACACAACATGGCCATCACCAGTCTCAACCATCATCATGGACATTGATGACATTCTCGCCAAACGACACTCCAGACATTCAGAAAGAAAAAGAGTCCTTAAGATAGTAGCAACCGTCAACTCTATGGTTCGAAGATTCACTGATACAGCAGAAGTTAGAGTCACACCTCAAGTCCTCTGAGGATATAAAGATACCGAATATATATTATAAGTGTGGCGACCTCCTGGTATGTATATTGCACTCCCTAAACATCTATAATCATTTAACTTACATACGATCCAATATCAAGATTGAAGGCGAAATCAGTTTAACACTGCAAAAGTTGGCATTCCACCAGAAAGTTGTCAAAGATTTGAATTTGAAAATCGTGAAAAAGCACAAAGACAACCACAGTTTTCGTGATTGACACCATTTCTATCTACGAGTGCAAACAATCAGAGTTGAAATATGTAAAACACCAATCAATCAGTAGTCATATCTTCACAAGGCAAAACACCAGATATTTAAATCATCCTATTTGTTTTGTTTCCCCAAAGCAGAGTACGTATAATATTACTTTTTATCTATCTATCAGCCAGTCCTGGTATGATTTGGCCATATTTGATGCAAATTTAGCCTAAATTAGGATCAGATTATATTGGATTTTTTTAGCCCACACTTTTATGAAAACTTACTTATTCACACTAAATCTTTATTTATGTATAATGAACAGAATTGCCGAGATTACAAATACTATTATTAGAGTCATAACAGAGAGTCAAGATATTGATGTCGATCAGTAGTTTTATGGAGTCGCAGCAAAATCAACAACACAGCAGCTCGAATACAAATAATCAGAGTAATAACGAGTGGTAAAAACGGTAGGAATAATAGTGATCCACAAGATAATGGTTCTTCACGCTCGAAGCTATCTTCTTCGAATTTAAGTGACAGTGAGTTCCTGTTGTTGATGAAATCGAAAACTTCTCAGATGCAGGTGGAAGCTCAAAGGAACAAGAATCATACTTGGAGGAAGAAGATATTCTACTTACATCAAACAGCTTCAATCACAACCCACATACCAACAAGACCCAACATAATCCAACAAAAATCAACTTCAAAACTCACTACTTGACAAACGATAATATATTGACAAACGAAGAAATCATTTACTATTGGCATGATTGAATTTAAGCTTGCTATAACAAGCTTACTTTACAATCTCTGTCCATATAGATACAAAGTCATTTATTGCGACACCATGATGATATTTTAGAGCTTGCATATAGCAACTGAAGCATGGAATCAGTATAAAGACTTTTTTCTCAAAGCTACGAGATCGCTCACTTGCATTATGGTGCTGCGTGACGACCGTGGACATGTTTTCGGTGCATATACATCTGATCCTTGGAACACAGAGAAGACTATACACTATGGCAGTGGTGAGACATTTTTGTTTAAGATCAAGCCAGGGCGAAAGAAGTACCCCTGGACACGTATTAACGATGATTTTATGCTTTCAACAAAAGAGGCTTTTATTTCGCTGGGCAGCGGTGGCAAAGGTGTTGGACTGTGGATTGATGAGGAGTTGTTCTACGGCAGCTCAAACCGGTGTGAAACATTCAACAACGACATCCTTGCACACAGTACAGACTTTAAATTGATCGATCTCGAGGTGTGGTCGCCAGCCATCAAAAAAAGCGACAAAGCAAAACAAACTAATGCTACAGACTTTTTCGGAACTACATATACCTATAAACCCCCACCAAGAAGATTTAACGCTTTTGGTATTTAGACAACAATAAATCATTTAATTATATTTATAAACAATTTTAAAACCAACAACAAATTCAAACATTGAAACCGAAAATTCTAATTATTAAAATTAACTTTATTGACTATATTATTTATTAAAAATTAAAATTAAAAAAGGCGCCAAAATTGAAAAAATTGAACCAAAAAAAGTTCAATTTTCCCATATAAATTAATATGAGAATTGAACTAATTTAAACAGTCTAAACTCATAAAAAAAATATTTGAAACTGTCAATCAAACCCCACTTGCCAAAAATCATGAAAGGACTTCATTTTCATTCTAACTTCACAAATATTTAAAACTTGCAAATACATGATTGACTAAACTGATCGACCAAACTAATTGACAATCAATAATAATAATTATTTTAATTAATAATAGACAAGCCTTCAATAGTTAATTGAGGATGACTAAACACATTACTATTAAAATGGACATCATAGCGTCTTTTATTCATTTCACTTGCAACACAACTTTATATTCAGATAAATAATCCTCAGTTATCTCTATCAACAAAAAGATATTACAACAGTTATTCTATCTTAAATAAGTAAATCTTACCTCAAAACAAGACCATAATAACAATGCTACCAGTTCCAATATTTTCCAGCAATGAGCCAAATATGTCGAATATTGTTGACACAGAGATGTATAACTTACAAGAGATATTATTTACAAATACTTATAACAATGTTGATAGTATTTGTTTAGTAGAGAGACCATCTACACCAATAATGGAACAAAAAGTGCCAATCTGTCCCGGTGCCCCAAAGAAGAAGCCACCAACTGATATTAAACAAAGAAGACATACATCAGTACCAATAATATTATTTCAATAATAATAATAACAAACCCAATTAATTGTAATATGAAATCAAATAAATATTTAAATTATCTGTAATATTATTTCTATTTATAAATGTTTTTATTTTTGTATTTTTTTGAAACATGTTAACTTTTTCAAAAATGTAGTTTTTAATGGGGATGTCGTATCAGGATTGATAAATAAGATGATTTATTTATTGACCAAAATGGGAGGTATCAGCTGGATGAGAAATATTTGGTACATATGGTGGAGTAGATTTACATGATGAGATAGATAACCAATCTATACCTTCAAAAAATGGGTGCTTCTTAATTGCATTGGCATCCAAACGTTTTCTCTCTGGTGCAATAAGACTTTAATTACAAATAGGTTAGTTTATAATTAAATGATGGAAAAGTAACAAACTTACTCTCTAATTAAAGATTCTGCTACCTTTGGAATTGGTTGATTCTTTGAAATTGCAGTGTTCAATAAACCTCTCCAATTTCCAATGTTTTCTCTTATTTTTTGTTCGGTGGTGTCGGGTGATTCAACAAAAAGTCCTTGACCAGTGATTAATTCGAATAAAATAGCACCAAGTGACCAGTAGTCACAAAGTTTAGAATAAATAATTCCTTGAACAACTTCAACTGCCATATACTGTGGTGTTCCAACATATGATGTGTATGACTAAATTTAATTGATTAAAATTAATATTATGTTGAACATCTTGTGTGGATTTTGAATAAAAGAATAACTTACACAGCTTGGGTTTCTCAAGAAAGATGTGAAATTTGGTGGAGTATTTCCAAATACTTTATCTGCAGAGTTGGTATTCATAATTTGTTTGGAGCTACCATAGTCACCAAGAACCAAATGTCCCTCACGATTGATCATCAGATTCTCTGGTTTGACATCACGATGTAGCCAACCCATATTGTGGAATTGCTCGATGCAAACAACCAACTCGGCCATATAAAATTGAATTTCTTGTGTTGTGAATGGGTTATTATCACAATACCTTTTGTAACAATAACTGTTAAAATCTCCACCTGGAAGGTACTCCATCACCAAATTGAAAGCATGTTCCTCTTTATCGATGAATGCATAGTGTAATTTTGGACCTCTATTGTTTCCTTTAACATTACATGCAATCATGGCATCTCTTTCTCTTTTGGCTCTTTTAACCTAGTTTGATGATTAGGATTGGCAATCATAATTTTCTATATATTGGTACTTACAACTAGTTCAGAATCAAATACATCATGATATGGAATCTTCTTTAGTGCATAAACATTTTCTGTATCTTTTTGTTTGACAATGAAAACTTCGCCATATGAGCCATTACCAATGGTCGATAGTATTTCAAATGATTTTATATCAATGTTACTAGATTCATCTAGTTTATAATTGAAATCTGCCTCTTCAGGCTCGGTTGGTCTATTTAATCTATTCTCCAGTGATGTAATGGAAATTGGCTCCATTTTGTAAAGTTTTTGTAATTATTAATTTAAAAAGTAGTAAAATACTAAGGAAGGAGTTTAGTGTGAAGAAAAAAATGATGTGAAATATGATTAATAATATATAATAAATAAATTAATATATAGATATGCTAATTAGATGGTATTTAATTAAAATTGATTGATAATATATATAAGAAATTATAAAGAAAAGAAAAATGTTAATATATAGTTTAATATTACTGAAATTATTATTATTATTTTAAAAAAACTAAATTGGTATTTTAGTTATTATTAGAATATTAAAAAAGGCAATGTAGCAATGAATTTAAATAAAGTGAATTGATAATGAAATGAATAAACTTAAATTATATATAAGTTGGTTGAAAAGATAGGTTGGTTGTTTGGATTGGTTTTCAGGGATTGGAAGACGATAGATACGACTTATTAAAACTGTGTAAATTATTGTGTTTTGTGTGTACAATAACAAACACAATTTCTACAATAACACCAATGCAAAAAAAGTACAAACACAGAAAAGAACTTATTGACGTGAAAAAGGAAAACAGTTGTTAGGGTGTGGTGTAACAGTTAATTGTATCTCTGAATAATTATTGTTTGAATTGTATTTTGATTTTATAGTATGTTGTTTTTAGATGATCTAAATTTGGTTGTCCTGCAATGAAAATTTGATATATATTAAAAACAAACTGGTGATTGATTGTTGTTTGGATTTGGTTTTGATTTAAATGTTTTGAAAAAAAAAACTGGAAATGGTATCTATTTATATTTAATTTATAAATTATAGTGTAGGCTCTGTTTACTATTATTTCAATTTATAAAAATAATAAAATAATAAAATGGTAGTAGTAGAACTGGCTGATAGGTTGGTCTGGTCGGTGGTAGATAAAAATAAATCGAAAAAAGGAAATCAAAGAGACAATGTGTAGTACTCTTGAAGTCGGTTCTAATCCTTTTTGTATATGGTTGTAGGAAGCGAGGTGGTGCGTTGGCTGAGTGTTGTATTACTAAAATATCTTTAAATGGAAATTAAAGACGGTGTGGTCGATGTTGCTGCAGATGACGATATAGAGTGATATGATATGCTAATGATATATTGATTAATTATGATTATGAATAAGATTGATTATTATTATTATTACTATTGTTCTGATTCTTGTTTAATCTTGTAATATTATATTTAAAAAATATTATTTTATTGTAAAAGTGTATTGATTATTATTATTACAGTTATGATAATTATGAATGATTTTATGATTATGATATTTTTAATTCGATTATTGTATATTAATAATATTTATGAATCTAAACGACTAATTGCTTTCTGGTATGTTTTTTAATTGTTTGTTAAATGTTAATTGGTTTTTTAATTGATGTTTTGTTTATGGCTGTATGCAAAATTGGTGCAACTACATCAGCCATATTCCTATCCTAAATTAAAGCATCGATGATGCTAATCGATTGTTTTGTTTGTTTTTTGCTTGTTCTGATGTTTCACAAGTATGAGAATGTGAATGAGAATAGATGGATAACGAATCACACTGTGATAATATAATCATCGCTTTTTTCCAAATAATGCCGGTGCTTTTCAGTTCTTTATAATGATTTTGGTAGCAAATCTACACACCAAATCTTACACCACAATACACACAACACACACACACACCGTCCATTCAGTAAGTAATTATTAATGTTATTAATTCATCAAACCAAAAAGGGAGAAACCAAACACATCTCATGATTTAATAATATTAATATTTAATTTTTATAATGTGTTGCATGCTGCTGATGATATATAATGATTATGATGTTTTGTTTTTAGTTGAATAAAAGACAGAAGGAATGGAACAGGACAACTTTGAAGAATTAACAGAATACCCCAACACATCTTCTTAATAGTCAATTTTTTATTAATTTAATTTATTGTTCACACATCAATAAAACCTTTAATAAACACTTTCTCCACCACTTCCAACAAACAACAACCAACAACATAAGATTTGTTATGAACAACCACAATATTAAGGATGCCAATACTATTATTTTTACAATAAATAAGATTGTGATAAGATGAAAAAATGATTTATATATGTAAAATATGCAATTAAAACACAATATTGAAATATGATTATCGAATAGATGAATAAATGAATGAATCTATCATATAGTGACATGATACATACCGTCGTTTAATGTAGATTTAACGAGGAGGTATAGATTTTAATAATGAATGAATAAAGAATGAAATGAACTCTATTTATTTGATAAAATAGATTGAACGAATGAATGAATAGAAATAAATAGTTATAATAATATATATATTGTTGTTACTATTTGTTATTGGTTATTATAACAATGCAATGTTGTTGGTTGTTGTTTATTTATTTGTGCTACTCAATGTTTTGCTTTTGGAAGATTATTGTTGATGTTCCTTTCCTTTTAATCTAATTATTTCCACATGTCTTAATTTCAAAAAGTTTACTTCATTCTGTTCCGTATGCACCCAAAGGCTAGCTTACCCAACCTCAATATGGCGGTGTAATAATTATACATATGAAGCACAAACTAACAAATAATTACTATTATTATTATTATTATTTATAACACCATATGTTGACAATAATAATAGACTTATTAGGCATATGATAAAAGTGTAGAAATACAAATATTTATCATGTATACCTCACCACCAGTGACTCTTAAAAGAGAATGAGAATATTCGAATGTTTTGTAGGGTATGAGTGTAATGTGAGTAGGTGTGTGTTGTCTCTGTGTGTGTGTGTGGTGTTGGTATGGTGTAAAGTGAACACTCCAGCACCAATTCCCGCCAAAGTGACTGAGTATAGTAGATAGATTGGAGATGTAATTAAATATGTCTATTTTAATGTGTCTCTCTGTTTTTGTGTCTGTAACTGAGGTGTAATAATAGTATAATAATAGTTATAATATTAAAACATATGTAAAGAAAAGGTGTGGGGTGTGTATTTAATACTAATAGATCTCTTTAAATAATAATAGTGAGCAATGTATTACAAACAACAACATTGTTATATTTCTAATTACAACATAATCTACCAAATACATCCATGATCATGACTTTTGGATTTCATTAGGATATAATGATGGCAAAATGTTTGTGTTGTCAATTACAAATATTTGCCAATATTAATTGTAGTGAATATGCATCTACAAATTATAATCTACATTTCATTGCCGCCTTTTTTTGTGTTTTTCTTGAAAGATAATAACTTTATGAAATAGTTGTTGTTTTGCTTACTTCCAAGATTATTCATTCTAAAATATGATTATAATTATTATTATTAATTAATTAATATTTACCTTTTAGAAATTAATTAATTTCTGAAGCTACTGAATTTGAAGTTAGCAAATGAATGTAAAACTATATAAATAGATTTGAGTGCAATTCGATAATTATAATACAAGTGATTCTATTTAGATTAATATTGTATTCAATTTGATTATCTATGATAGAAATCGAATGTTATTAATATTCTTAAGAATGTGTTTATTGCTGCTTATGCTAAAATCTAATATCTAATTTCTGATGATGTTATTAGTTTTTGTTGCTATGATATTACAGGTGTTTGCCAAATACTGTAAAGTTGTGTTATTACTTTACAGGGAATTTTGAATTTACAAATGGGAGATGCTGTTGGTCGTTGGGTGGTTTTGAATACATATCGAATCATCAGATTTGAGCATAAAATATAAAATTAATTTTTAAAAATAATTAATTAATAAAATCGTCTGACACCCGATACTCAAATTATTTTTGCAGCATAGTGTACCTGGGTTTCACAGATCATGCTATCAAATATTTTTTTATTTATTTTTGGGTTCGTTGGTCAGTTTTGCAACTTCAGTTTTGTGGTGCAAAAAATTGTTGTTTTTGGATAGGCAAAATATTAAAAAAAACAAAAAAAAAAAAACAAAAAAAAAAACAAAACATGGTCTAAAAAAATTATACAAAAAATTCAACAAAATCAAGACAATTGAGAACTACATCCAATGAATATTCGAATGATAAATTATAATGTATGTTTTATCGCACAACAAAAACACAAACCAAAAAATTGAATAAAAATAAAACTATTTTTTTAATTATTTGAAACTATTTTGTATTGTTGTTGTTTCATCTTAACACACTACCCCTCCAGTGGCTTGTCGCAAAACTTTTGTTGAGCGGTAAACATTCATCACAACTGAACTCTGGGACCCTTTTGTTGTTTATTCATTAAAAGAGTGTTAATGTCTAAAAGCATAGTTATTTTTAAAATAGAATAGAATTGTTAAAAACAATAGTTGTACATTTGAAGATATACCTGTATATATATTATTAATTGTTAGCAATAGGAGGAGCAGAATCAAGTGCCAACAATCTCCACCCTAGTTTAGTTAGCCCCTCACACACAAATTGACAATAGAATAGAAAGAATAGAATTGAATAGAACACCCACCAGCACACAACACACAGACACACACGCACACACACACAGTAGTAATATTATTATTGTTATTATTTATTGATATTTTAAATAAAGAACACCCTTTACACTCATCGATATTTGTAAAAAGGTGGTTTTGGAAGTTATACAAAAGAAATAATAAACTCATTATTATAATTTGTTTTACTATTAAATATTTTGGCAATACACGATCAATCCAATTGTATTGGCTATATTTGGAGTAGTGAAATATATATATTTATATTTCTCATTCTAACTCTGTTATCATATTATCAACTACTGCTTCTTAATTAGTAAATTATAATAATCATATATTAGATTTCAAAAAAAGTAACCAATAAAATACAATTATAAATAACAACAACAACAGCATCATCATCATCACAATAACTATCACAAACAGAAATAGTAATAATAGTCATTATTTTAAAATTAAAATAGTTGAATAGAATACCAGATTATTTAAATTAAATATTCAAGTTAATCCAATTGTTATTTAAAAAACGATTTGGAAACATTTAATTTATTTTTATATATAAGTTTAAAAAGATAGTTTAGTGGTCAACAAGTCTTATTATCTCTTCAATAATACATTAACAATTCACCAACCAACCAATCAACCTAAGCAATTTCATTTCAACTTTAGTTGAAATTCTATTTTTGTCATGATGCACCAATCCAATAGCCAGGATTACTACAGATCGATCCAGCAGCATCAAAATGATATGCACAACTCCTTCAACCAAATGATGAATCAAATGAACATTATTTATCAATGTCAAATGCCCAATAACAACTTTATGAACATGAATATGAATAATATGAATATGAATATGAACATGAACATGAACATGAATATGAACATGAGCATGAACAACATCAACAATTTCAACTACAGCAATGGATTAAATAATATGAACATGAATATGATGAATATGAACTATAATAATAATAATAATAATAATAATAATAATAATAATTTTAATACTATAAATTTTAACAATAATATTAATAGTAACAATAACAATAATAATAATGGCCAAATTAGAAATCAAATTAGAGAAATAACAGATAGTGATGAAGATGACCAAGAGAATTACGAAATTTCTCAATACTCAGAAAATAATAATATTAATAGCAATAGCAACAGTAATAGTATTATTAATAATAATGGACAGTTTAATTTAAGTAATAGTGGAAATGGAGGATATACTTTTATGAGCAGTAGTTTTTTCATCAACTTCTTCAAATGGCAGTTTAAATCAGCAAGGAAATTATTTTTTTAGTTCATCTTCATCATCGGTATCCTATGGAGGATCAAATGGCGATTCATCCTCTACCACTTCCCCCGTTATGAAGTTCAGATCATCACAAACCCAAATCAATGGTGATTTTGTGGAGCAACACGAGCACGAAATAGATGGAGCAAACCAAACTGAAAAGATGTCGATCTTCAGAGGAATGGGCGATAAATCAAGATTGCTTCAAAAGGAAATCAACAATGAGGGTCTTGTAGGTTCATCAGAGACAGTCTGTAATTTGCCACTTGAAGAGGGAGAGTCATTCAACAGAGAGTTCCAGAATAATGTTCCATTTAGAATGTCTCAGGATATGAGAAGAGTGGATGCTGGAAACAATCGATCATTCAATATATACAGTCAATCACACATTTAATTTATTCAGCAGTAAAATTAAAGTTGAACTTGTTTCCAAAGTTGGTAATGGTACAACTACCGCTATTCACTTGATGGAAATCGATGGCCGATTGGAGGAATAGATTGAACCGAGAAGTTACTAATCGAGTAAACACCAATGACTAATTGGAAAGATCGAGTTAGCGAACATGTCAAGCCATCCTCCTGTACATCATTGTTCCTTTTCTATACATACATTTAGTTTCTTATCTTGCCTATAGGATAAGATATAGCAAGTTATTAAATAGAAAAGATCAAAGTCTTTTGTTTCATAATTGAAACTCAATAGTGCGTCAACTATTTCTTGATCTATTGATTATATTAATAAATAATTAATAAATAATCACTTGTCATAATCTCATCTATCATCCATTGTTTACCTTTAGATTGCTCCGATTGTATTTTATCAAACAGTAGGCTTAGTTGTTCTAAATATAGTTTGTAGCCTCTCTCTCTGTCTGTATTTATACAAGGGAATCTCAGCCAAGCTATATAGTTCAATAAATTGAGGCAATCTACTTTCTTTAACTATGGTTCGATTGATGTTAAATACATTATTGAGGATTATTCAATGAAAACTCCGAATACCTACATCATTAGTATTGGTTATTACCAAAGATTTGAACTGCTAGATACAAATATCGAATGAATTGGATATTTAGCAGCCAAATAGATTTCATTATGTCCGTCTTGCATTCGGAAAGCCCGGTGCTATTAAGTATCGATTGCCTCACATCATTTAATTTACAAAGGAATCCACTAAATTCTAAAGAATTGAAATTAGATTGATTCATTCCTTGGTATATAGTAATTAATTCTCTCAGGCTATGTGAATAATACTACAAAGTGTTAGTTTGAAAAGCTGTAGTTTGGTTAAGTTTAAACTTATTTAGCATACTTTGTGAAAGGGAAGATAGTTATTGTTCAAAGACAGTCTTTGGGAAATGAACAACATGTTGATACGTCCAATGAAGTCAAGTGCTTGAAAGGATTGTGTCTCTACCCACAGCTGTACTAGAAACTCCATGGTCAAAGTAAAGAGATATGGGTGTCCAATAAGGCAATCAATGATACCGAGTTTGAGTATTTCATTCATGCCGCTATTGGCCGCACCATAATATATCCTAAATACCCGAACAATCTCTTTAAATAGAAATGTAGGATAGCGACACCATATTGCGATGTTGAATCTTGGTTGATTCTTTGAAAGATATACATTGAGTATCGTCATCTCTATTGGTTGGAGTTGTGAGGCATTATTTGTATTGGTTCTTTGAGACAATAACATGTTGAGCAGAGCAAGTGAAATAGAAGTATCAGAAGTATTGTTTGCTTCTTCGAAGATATTGATCTTGTTGATCAAGTCGACGACATAGACATTGCTATTTGTGGTGGATAGTTGGTTGTTTTGATAGGCGAGCTGATTGTAAAGCTCTTCGCGTATAATCTTAATCGACTCTCTTTGTACATCTGATTTTGATATACCCAAGTCGTTGATGAACTGATGCATTGACTCAACCTCAGAATGAACACTGACATTTGATTGTAGTTTGCTGTTGCTTTGGTATACTCGAAAATGGAGTAGTTTTGTTATCACAGCTTTAACTCTGTAGATGGGAGGAAAGCAATGAGTCAATCAAGCTATCCAACATCGAGTCTGACAAGATGATTTATACTTATTAATAGTTGTTAGATCATCAGTAACGTGATTGTCGTTCGTTGTTGTTGCAAGTTGGTGAGATTTCTCAAGTAGCAAGAGGATCAAGTCCAAAGTCTGCTTTGAAATATTATGATGCAGGTTACTGTTATCCAGTGATTGCTGACATGTCGCTAAGCCAATTGATGTTATAGGCAAGCATGATAGATTCGTCAAGAGTACACCTAAACTTTTATAATTGTTTATAATATCAATAATACTCAGTGGCTTAATGCTCTAGAAGATGTAGTCTGTTAGCTAAAGTGTAACTCCAAATAGTATCTAATTCAGTAGTGAATTCAAACAAACATTATAGATATCATTTAATAGTTGTGATATTAAATCTAGTTGCTTTATTGTTTTATCATTGAGTAGTAGTACATGTTCTTTAGAATTGTTCCATTCAGCAACTATTTTATGTAGTTCCTGTAATCTATTGCTTAAATCATGCATTATATAATATATATTATAATATCATTATATTTATGTAATGTTCTGAACTGAATCTAAAATATTATGGTTCCAAAGACTTCTTGGAAAAGTTATTTGTTTGGCTCTTCGCACAAGGAATGAGATGCAGCTAACTGTTTTTTGCTTGTTTGATTAATACACTATACTATACAATGAATGTTTATTTACTGCTATTATTGCTGTTGTTTGTTTGTTTGGCTTTTTTGCTTTCTTGTTGTTAGATTGGGTTTGAGTCGGACTTTATTGAGGCTGTGGGGAAGATGTTGTTTGTTGTTGTTGTTGCTGTTGTTGTTGTTTCGCTACGAGTGCAGGTGGCTGTGTATTCTCATAGAGGTAGTCTAAAATGTTTGAAATGTTTTGCATATCATTCTCGATTGAACGCGACCAATTCTCGACATCACCAATCTCTTTCAATGCATTGTTAAAGTTATCTATCAGAGTTAGCCACTGATTGGTTTGCTTTGAGAACTTAGTGGTCGATTGCTGTAGTATTCTTGCTTCCTGTTCCAATTTCTTTTGATTGGCGAACACACAGGCAACACCCTGGTTCACACTATCCATTAAACCATTAGTCACTGGCGCAACTGACAACATAGCCTCCTTTTTCAAAACCTCTACAAATGGTTAATCCACACCAATAAAAGGAAACACAATGAATAGAGAGTAGGTTCCGCATCAAACAATAGTAGTAGTAGTAGTAGTGCATGTATGCAGTTGTATGTTAATAATCAATGTTATATAGAGTATCAACCAATAAGAGAATAGAACATTACCATTTTCATCCTTTATCTTGCTGACATGGTTCTGATGCTCTTTGACAAGTTTAGTTAACATGTTTAATGTATATATATTGGGTATAAAGATAGAGAGAGGATTGATAGATAGATAGATAGACAGGGTTGCAGTATCTGTGTGTGGAGGTGGAATGAAAAATCTGAAGAAAAATACAATATTAATATTTGGGGTTTTTATTTTTCAAGCACTTCAGAGGTGCTTGGCTGGGCAAATAACTGTGCGCATTGGTCGGCTAGTATTCCACCATACACCTGGAATCGGTGATTGATCGATTTCTGTGTGTGCACTTTAAGACAGCCACCAAGACCTCCAGCCATCGGCTGAACACTTCCAAAGATGACACGCTTGATCCTGCTGTGCACCAGCGCCATCGAGCACATGACACATGGCTCCCTTGTTATGTAGAGATAGAGGTTTGTGGCAAGATAGGCATCCTCTTCGCTGTTTGGTGTCTGCTGCATTGAGGCAAGAGTTGGCCTCTGGCCTCCATTGCGCGCCATGTGGCGATCGATGTGCTGCTCGGCCAACTGGTGAATCAGATTCATGGTGCAGTGTGAGAGCATCGGCGAGAGGTAATATTTAACTCGCTCGCTTCGACTGCTAATGGTGGTTCCATTGTCACCTATACTCGATGCGATTGGTGTCTGGTCAAATCCAACGCCTTCAATCATGTTGGTCTCCGGATCGACCAGGACAGCGCCTACAGGATTGAATCCCAAACTCTTACCAATGTTCGCTTGCTCAATTGCCTTGTTCATAAAGTAATGCATCTGTTCTATTTCTCTATCTTCCAAAGTATCGACCAATGGTGTGGAGCTAGCAATTTAAATTGGCGTTAGTTTACTTAAGTAAGGAAAACAATACAACATATACATATGGTCAATGCAACATACAATGGATGTACTCTAAAAGTAATTGGCCAAATCTTATTCCACTCAATCCATATTTCATGAGTCAAGGGTGGATTCTTTGGTAACTTTACTGTTTTAAGTGTTAGATTGTTCTCAACAAGAAATTGTATGATCTTCCTTTGGTAGTCTGTTATCTGCTTATAAACAAAGCTAGTCTCACTATTAACTATACTATGAATTGGTTGATTTTGAATGCTTGTGATATCTTTGTTGTCATTGGTTTGTTCATGTACATGAACATGTCCATGTTCTACGTCTTCTTTTTGTTGTTGCTGTTGTTTTTCTTTTAAATATTGTTGGTGAAATGTTTGAAGATTAGGGTAGTTCTCTTCGGGTGCAATTATTAATTCTAAGATATTGTTGTTCTTGCTGTTGTTGCTGTTGCTGTTGCTGTTGCTGTTGTTGTTGCTTTGAACATCATTTGACGTTGGCAGCTGTAGCTTTCTCATTTTCTTTAAATGATTATACTGTTCGAGTACATATTTATCGTTTTCAAATTTGTTCAATATCTTACTAAGATCACCTATTAGCTTGTTGGCTTTCTGTGGGACGACCTCTACCACCAACATGTCGACTGCGATCATATATATATATAAATATGATTTGTTAGTTGCTAGTTGGCAATATACACATCTCCAGACTAGTCCACACTTACTTAGCTCCAATGGCTTAGCTTCTTCATCTGATAGAATAGGAGTTATCTTTGATCTTAGATCGGCGATTTCTTCCATTGACAATGAGAACTTCTCAAAAGTGTTGTCATTGTTCATTTTATTTCTACTACTGATGTTGTCACCTCCATTGTTTGCTACAGGTGATTGATCATTTTCTTGTAAAATAGACGATGCCGTCGCAGTATTATATAATTTCGATGATGTTGTTGTTGTAGTAGTATTAGAAGTTGTAGTTGTAGTTGTAGTAGTTGACGATACACCAGACATCATAAACACAATATGTATATCTAGATCATGTGCAAATCAATCAGATCCAAACACTCACTCGATAATCTTGCAACCAATCAAATCCTATCCAATCTCCTATTGTTTTTACTTATATATATATATTAAATGAAGTAACAATGCATGCAATGTTGTCAATGTCGATTGGACAATCATGGTCATGCCACACCACAAAACTCAGCAAAAGCTTTTGCCATCACCACCAAACCTTTAAGGAAAAAAATAAGATAGTGTTTTTTATTTCCATTCCAACATCATCCTAAATATCCCAAACAATCCACCAACTAACCACAACACAAACTTTAACCTTAGTTGCTACAGATACATATTTATACAGATAAATAAAATTAAAATAGTCATAAATGGATAGTAGTCATAAATTTAGAGATGTCTTGAAGAGTCTGAAGACGTTTGTTGTTGAAATGGAGGATACACTTGATCGATCACATCAAGATGCAAGAGTCAACCAACTTTGTTTGCAAAAATAAAAATACTATCATTGAGCTTAATGTATCAATCAATCAATCAATCAATCTAGTATTGATGTTATAATGATGTTGAGGAAGATCAGATTGACTTCTAATTGCTTTTGTTTTACTTTGATATTATTATGACTGACCGATAGTGATTCTATACTTTAGACAAAGAACCATGAGCTATCAAAGAGAGTTGAGCAGTATGAAGATTTGATCAATGATTTACAGAAGAAGTTGGAAATTCAAGATTTCTATCTAGATGAGTACAAGAGTAACTTTACCAGAGTCAACGAGCAAATCAAACAAATTGATGAGAAATTCCATGGTTATCGAGATGTTTGTAAATATTGTTGTTGCTGCTGCTGCAATTACTTTAATCAATTGCTATAACCTTAAATCATTTGATCTTTCTCACTATCTATGGTGATTCCTAGTTTTAAAGATTACCAAACAACAAAAAGAACAGGAAGATGAGAAACTAGACCATCTTAAATCGATTCATGCATTGAATCTTGAGGTAAGGGACCTCCAAAACGAGAAGCAATCTCTACTCCATGAGAAAGAGACTTTAGAGAAAAAATTGGATTCTCAAGCCAAAACAATCAATGAGAGAATACTTGAATGTAATAGAGTAAGTTCCAGATGGTTCTTATTGGACCTAACCACTTCTCTTTCCTTCTTTATTCTATATTATGTATTGATATCAACTATCTTTCTTTGACCTTTACTTGAACCAAGAACCAAGCAACCATTGAGAACTACAGAGAAGAGTTGTCGAGATTGGAAAGTGAAAAGAAAGATATCTATAAATTGATGGATGAGAATATACGATCCAATCTGCATGCTTAGGCTGACCCATTTCAGTTGGAATTGATTAGATTTGAATCATGATGAACAATAAATACACTATCTATTCTTCTTTGATGATCCAAAACTTGTTGGCAGTCCCCATTGCCCTTAACTGCGCTTCTTCATCATCTTCGTCCAACTCTTCCTCTACTTTCTTTACTTCCTTCACTTGCTCTTTGTCTTCTTTAATCTCTTTAGTTGATTCTTGTTTATCTTGTTTATCTATATTTGTATTCTTTTCTTGTGTACTCATACTGCTACTGCCACTGTTGCTGCTACTATCAACTTTCTTGGTTGCAGCAATATTGTTATCTCTCTGAATCTTCTTCTGCTCTCTTTTATCTTCTCTTTCTTTCTCATCATTAACTTCGACCTTTTTCATTATCATCTTGTAGTCTTCTTCTCGCTTCTTCTTCATTCCTTCTTCTGTCATTGCTTTCTTTGCATCTCTTTCCATCTTGGCCAATCTCAGCTTCTCCTGTACTTGTGATAGTGATGACTTTTGTACCATCATACTCTTACCCTCCATTCTCAAATCTAAATGGTTATCAACAAACATCGTATAGTCAGTACTTCATCTCCTAATACTTAATGCTCAAACATCATCGATACTTACGTTTCTTTGTATTTACATGATCCAACATTGAAGCAGAATCCTTTACCAGCACGTCGCATTTCTCACAGTAGAGACCACCCTGTGCAGAGGCTGGCGTCACACCAGTGACAACAGTGACTCTGCCAAGTCTCTGCTTGAGATTCAAATCCTCCGATCTCGCCTCAAGACTACCAAGTGACTCCAACGATGGCGCAGCTGGCTTCTTTTTCGTCTGAGTTACATCAGTGTCTGCAATTAAACCTGCTTCTCTGTCTCTAGCTCTCTGTTCATAATACTCTTTATCCCACTTCTTTCTGAAAGTAGTATCTACAAAGCTTTTTCCCTTTATCCGACATTCTATTGCAACAATCGATATTACTTTCTAAATTGCCTTTCTTGACTTGATTTGACTTGATCGTTCCTGATTTAGTAATTCTTACTCACTTTCTAATTTAATATTAGTAACCAAATAGTGGGTTGGAAATGACTGAGTGCAAACTTTGACACACATCTTTTCATCTGATAATTTATCGGCAAGATTTAGATTAGAATTGTCATTTTTTTCTTCGCCCAAATCAAACATATAACACACATATAAAGCCCAACGATGGCAAAGAAAAAAGGAAAGAAGGAAGAGTATGAAGATGATCCAACTGTGTCGCCTGCTAGCTATGTCTTCTGGGAAGACTTCTACGAGATTGGTGAAGGCAAGGGTGAGAGCTACGAGTGGTATGTCTGCTACCAGCATATCAGAGATCAACTCCTGAATGTAATTCGTCCAGACTATCAAAAGTGTATAAAGGAAAGGGAAAAGGAAGAGAAAGAAAGAGAAAGAGAAAGAGAAAAGGACATTTATCACCTATTACATATTGGCTGTGGCAACAGCTTAATCGCTGAAGAGCTACTACTGGATATTGAAGAGAGCAAACTGGTAGATCTAAACATTCTGAACATCGATGTTTGTGCAAATGCAATCGATCGCATGGTACAGCGTCAACAGCAACCATCTACCAACAAAAGAATCAAACATTCACTCAAATATCAACAACTCGATGCTACCAATACACAATTGCCAGACAACTATTTCAATGGCATAATCGATAAGGTAACCAACAAGATCAAGAATTCAGATTAAAGCACCATCCTACTAAAATGGAGGCATCAAACTAATTCAGATATCTTCATAATGAAATGTACTTAATCATAAAAAATAGGGAACAATTGATGCTTTGCTCTCGACACTGGATCTAGAGGTTGGAGAAAATGAAATGGTAAAGAAATTACTTGTGGAAATGTACAGAGTTTTGAAGCCTGGTGGATTCTTATTTGTGGTGAGTCGAAATACGTGTGCAGAGCAATACTTTTACATGGAAGAATCGATTGAGTGGCAGCTCACCACCACGCCACTCAACGTTAACTCCTCCAAGGGCAAAGGAATTATGCAGGTCAACTATATCTATTTCGCAACCAAGCCAGTGGCTCAACAAATGTGAATGAAACCTGATTTCACCTAGATGATAAAAATAAACAGGGGGTTTGAATATACATTTATTTATGATGCTCTTGCAGTTGGTATTGTATTTGTTCAGGCTTGGAAGAGTAATTTTTCTTGTGGGGACAAATATTTTAGAAGATGGCTTTCTTCTTCCATTTTTCTTAGGAGTCTGGCTTTAGTAAAAGCTTCCTTTCTTTGCATTTTAACTTTTCCTCCTCATGAAGTGGTGGTGTCTCTCTCCCAAGTCTCAGTTGCTTCTAAGTCAGCTTCTCTGTTCATTTGTGCTAACTTGTCTTCTATATCTGTATTTGAATGAAGAGGCCTTGATTCTCTGAATTCTTTAACCATATTTAATATATATTTGTGAATAAAACTTTGTTTTTGATGAATAAATAAATATTTAATTTAGAATTGAATACATAATTGCATTTTTTTTATTCCCTTGGTCCGATTCTATATCTAAAAACTGCACAAAATTCAAAAATAAAGGACAGGAAAAATAGAGGACCGCTTCACTCCCTTATTTTTCTGTTCCTCAGCCCCATAGCAAAAAACCTATTTTGTACAAGTTGCAAAATATATATCTTTTTTGGAAAAAAATCTAAGATATTTTTATTTGATCTACATTTTTTAAATATAAATATCTCAATTTTTAATGTCAATATATCCAAACCAGGAGGCAAGCATCAAACAATGGACTATTTCTTTATTTGAGTTTAATAGCCTCAAATATGATAAAGCAGATAAAATATTATATCTTCCTGGCAGTTTTTTTCATTTTTAATTATCAACTCTTATTCACTTCCATCGTTACCAACTTCAGACCCACAGGTATGTACATAAACATCTATTCGGTCACCCACATGGACACTACAACTTTCAGAATTATTGGAAGAAATGACATTAGTTTAACAAAAACAAACAAAACACTTTAGTATGTCATTCTAGGCACTTTAATTTGCCATACATCAATCTGTCGGTGCCGGTAACTTTGATTTATGATTCCGTCAACCAAAGACAATACTATGATTACTACGGTGGTCTGGATGTTCAGATCAATCTTTTGGAATTCAAATGTGAGCTATTCCATTGGTCCCCAAGTTACCACATTGGTTGCCAAGTCAACTATGGACCTGGAAGTCTGGTCCCCATTCTGCCAGTCGGAAACTCAGATGACTGGGTGTATAACGCATCCACTTCCATTGTCAATGGAGTGCAAGTCAAACTCTTTCACTCAACAGGTGGAGCTCTATGGCAAGATGAACTACTACACAATCTCCTAACGATTCACTGACGAATGCACCTGTCCAGTACAATATCATTGGAGAAAAATAACATTATTATGGTGTCTCATCCAGACCACTATATTCTTGACATCTCATACTACTCCTCTGATATCTCTGATTATGAGAGTTTCTTTACAGTTCCTTCATTCTTGACTTGTGAAGCCTCTGAGGACTCATGGTCAGGTGAACCCGCTACACATAATAATAAGCACCAACAACATGATCCTCATCATCTTCCTAGACATATCATTCATAACAGTGAGAATCAATATCAACACGCATTTGAACAATTTAAGACCAAACACTCCAAAGAATATGAAGACAAGAATGAACACTTCCATCGCTACAATAACTTCAAGAATAGACTCCACAAGATCATTAAGCACAACACCCTCAACTCCCAATCAACGTACAAGCTAGCAATGAATCATTTCGGTGATTTGACATTCGATGAAATGCGTAAGTTTACCCGCCCATCAATGAAAGTGATGCATCACTCCAATCGACCCGATTCAATTGTGGAAGTCTATCATGAGCCCAAAGTAGATCAGTCAGATTTGCCCAGCTCATTCGATTGGAGAGACAAAGGATGTGTTTCAAAGATTAAAGATCAAGCGATATGTGGATCCTGCTGGGCATTTGGATCGATTGCAAGTCTCGAAGGCCAAAACTGTGCGGTTAATGGTGAACTCTTGCTCCTCTCTGAGCAGCAACTCATCGATTGTGCATACCAGCAAGGTAGCCAGGGTTGTGACGGTGGTTCAGCATATGGTGCATACCAATATATCCAGGAGAACCAAGGAATTTCACTAGAGTCCGACTACCCCTATAAAGCAATGGATGATTATTGCCCAATTAACAGAAAGATCTTCGGGAGTCCAGGTTTAGCGGATATGTTAGAATTCAAAATGGTTCAGAATCGGATTTGCTTGACGCCGTTGCTACTGTAGGTCCAGTTGCAAGCAGCAATTGACACACATTTAGGAATAGATGCAGACTTTTTATTTTTACCAATCCGGTGTGTACAGTTCCCCTGTTTGCAACTCATGGAACTACGACCACGAGATTGCAATCATTGGATACGGTACCTATCAAAATCAAGATTAGTAAGTACTTACTTATTTTCTCAAAAAGCAGAAGCTCTCTACTCTCAACATATATTAATTACTAATCATACTTATTTCATTTGCATAGTTGGCTAATTAAGAACTCATGGTCCACTCACTGGGGAATGGAAGGTTTTGGAATGATGGCCAGAAACTTGGATAACAGTTGTGCAATTGCCACTGATGCTCTTTACCCAATTGTAGTTCCAAAATAAAAAATAGTGATCATCATACTAACACCAAACCTCATAATAGTTAAACATGTCAATCCACCAATCAATCACTTCTTTGCGAATCACAGTCAGAATCTGACTGATTAGTATTTAGTTACACTTATGTATTATTATAAAATATAAATATCATATTATATCATAAAGCAGGGCCAAAGTTTTAGACTAAAAATTGTACAAGTGCCACAATTCAATTTGATCAAATGTGGGGGCTTGTAGTTCTGTCCAAACCTGACACTCACTGTGTGGTGTTGTTGATGTCAAACAATTACTAGTATCACCAGTTTTTATTTTCAAGATCTTTATCGACGTTTTAAATTCCAAAAGCTTGACCTTCACCAAAGCTTAAGATTAATTAAATACCTATTAATAGATAATTACTTTTGATATTAATCAATATTTTAAACTAAATAATTCTCAAGAGGAAAGATTAAACTAATGACAAATATGGTCATAGAAGATTGGAGGTCTTCAGTTTGGATCGTTGAATTATTTTGTTACACTGTACATTCACAAGTCAAACAGTGATGTAACACAGGATTTTCGTCATGAATAATAATACTAGCCTTTCACCAAAAGTAGCTATTATTTAGTAAACACTCAGCTTCAAACTGATTTCACTTAAACCTAATTTCAAAATCAAGCTATCAATCATTTCTACTTTACTTCTAAATTACTGATAAGCTTATCATCCAAATATATAAATATTTATTATTTATTGCTATTTAATCAAGTAAGGGTCCCTTCTTAAATCTTAAACAACAAACAATATCAAAGTAAGTAAAAGTACAACAGTCCGTAAACATGTAGAATCTATAAATTAGCATAGTGACAGATGGTTGGTAGCGTGCTCATCATTTGATGTTAGAATGACTCAGCTGAACATCACATCAAAACCATAGGAGTTGGCGTTGACCATCAAAACAAAGCAAACTGAATGTTGGTTGATAATGTTTCGCTCTTATTTGAGAATAATGAAAAATTCAGTTTGAAAATGCGAATATTTACATTTTTTAACAAACAGTGGCACACACCATTTTCTTTGACAAAAATTTCGTGCACGAAAAATCCAACTCCCACCACCCACTTGAACACCTTTAAAAATCTAAAATATTCAAGTTGGAGTGGTTTTTTTGTACTGTCACTAAATTTGTACAACACAATTGATGTTTTTGTTAGTTTTTTAATGTTTTTCTTGTGAAAGAAAAGAAATCAACAACAAAACTTCATGAGGATGTTAATAACTTGTTGTTGTTGTTGCTTGATGTCGTAGCAGTATTAATACTGCTTGCATGCTTGTTGTTATTGTTGGGTTTAGAGTAGTATTGGCTTTGCTGTCACGAGAATTGAGTTTGAGTTGTTTACCAATAGAAGTGAATACATTGTACCAGTACAAAACACACCTACCATCAATAATATCGAATACTATAATTAAATGAATATACACCAAATCTTAAACAACACACATACACATAAATTAAAAAGAAAAGAATTAATTTAAATCATTTTTTGCTTCTATTACCTTAAAACAAAATAATACAATACAATACAACATTAAGATACCGATACTACACTGTGGTACTATTCATACTGTACTATTATTATTATTATTAGTATTATTAATATTATTCTATTCTAAATTTAATATCAGTATCAGTATCAGTATTCTAAATTAGATCAGCATTTTATAGTATTAAATTAATTCATTAAAAGAACAACAACAACAACTCAACTACAATAATCAAATTCAGTAATTGCTGCTTACTATTTAGTAAAAGTACATAGATTATTATTAATAATATAATATAATTTAATATATATGGTTGGTATTTATTATATTTGTTTTGACATTTTACATTTAGATTTAAGAATTTAGAATTTTACTAACTATTATTAAATTAACTTGGTGTTAAAATTACATTATAAGAATATATAGTATCGATATTGATAGATAGATCATTTTATTTGGATATTTATTATTTTTTTAAAGGGTTCTTTTTGAAAGCCTACAGCCACCAACACACAACATTGGACATTTCTAAGTTCAGACTTTTATAAATTAAATTTTATAATTGTTAAAGAACGTCTAAGCGATTGTCAATCATTATTATTTATTGCATTGTGATAATAATATAATACATTCTATTATTATTTTTATTATGTACAGTCTATTTTAATTTATTAGATAATTAGTTTCTTTTATAATTTATTAATATAGGATGTAATATTAGGAAAGAACCATATATATAGTTAGTTATTATTATTATAGGTTAAAGTTTATTATTATTATTAGTATTATTATTATTTATTTGTATCATTGAAAAAGATAGTAGATATCTACTGTTAGAAAGAGTTTATTACCATTATTAGTTCAAATTGTTTCATCATCGGACAAACAACAAAGTAATAGTAATAGTTAGTTAGAAATGTATAGTTATTATAATCGTCCCATATAGTAAGTTGTTTTTAGTAGTTTTAAATATTGATTATATTACTACTGCTGCCGCCATCTGGAGCATCATCGGTGCTAAAGGAAAAGCAAGCGAGACTCAAAGACAGAATAGATAGAATCATAGAGTATGGATATAGAAGAAGGCTGGCACGCGAGGGATTGATTGATAAACACCAAAGTAGAAGATTTTGACGATTATAACAATCCAAGTTGTGGGGGGGCTATTCGAGAGTGATACAGATTATTTGAAGTCCGAATATGAACATTTCGATTGGAATTCAGATGATATCAAAGATAGTTATCAAAATACAAAGTACACTGGTGGTGACAAATCCAAAAAGAAACCTCTGCCGACTAAGCCAACTTGTAGACACGACGAAAATGACACATGGATTTTTCGATGGTCTGAATGAACTTATCGATAATTATTTAACATCCTCTGGTTCATCCGAAGAAAACCATGATCTTACCCGCGAGAGCAGTGAGAAACATAGCAGCGACGAAAGTGCCGATGCAATCGATATTAAATCAAATGAACAAATATAGATTGGATTTGAGTAAGCTTTTGGCACATGAAGCTCTCTTGAATGAAAACAGCGTCGATTTCGATAAAATTACAACAAAATCTTCAACAACTAAAACTACAGGCTCCACAACTGCATCAGTATCTGGTGGTGATGATGGACACCCACCTCCACCAGATGAACCCTTAACAAACACCAACTTTCCCATTACATCGACAACTGGTGAACCAAATAAAACCCTTATAGTTACTATTGGCCAAAGTAGTGGTGGCCAACAGACCATTTCTTCATCATCAACAACAGGTGGTGTTGCACCAAACACAACCACCACAAAATTCAAGCACAACATCAGCACAAACATCATCTGTAACTTCATCAACTACAGGAGGAAATGGAAACGACGGAAACAATGGAAATATTACCATATGTCCTAGTGTAACACCTAAATCGATGAACTTTGAAATGGATAGCACCAGTCAAGATGATAATGATGAACCCTCTCCTCCAGAATCATCTGGTTGGAGATATTTTGGAAAGCCTCCTTCTCTAAACCCAAACCGTACAACTACATTCCCATTGCCAGGACCTCACGGAGGTAGTCTTGCTATGAAAGGATGGACCAATTTGCGTATTGCTACGAATTTTACCTATCTTGAAAAAGATATACCAAGCCGTCAGTGCAAGTCTATCAACACCATCATTGAGTTCGGAAGTCCTGCCAACAACACATCATGGTGCACAAAAAAGATACGTGATAACTGTAGATACAATTGTACAATAACAGATATTCTCAACGAAAAGCTGCTTCAGTATCTCAAACAAGACGTCATACCAACAGCCGTCTCCATTATCGAGAGCCTCATTTTAATTCCTGAGCGCAAGAGTCCACTCAAGTTGAATCGTGTCATTTGGGGAGTCTGCCAGCCGAATGTGTTCGATAAACAGAATAATATTGCTATCGATGAATCAATGGTAAAGCAGGGATTTAAAGATACAGACCTAATTGTATTTTTCACCTCCCGGCCAATGGCTAGAAATGAGGTCATTGCATTTGGAACACCATGCAACTTGATTACGATGACAGCTATGGTCGAAGAATATACGGACGTCCCCTTGCTGGTTATGTCAATTTGGCACCTACCTGGTACAATCGAACCTACTCTCCTCTCAACAAATATGGATTCCAACGTGCTGTACAGTCAACCATTCATGAACTACTGCATGTACTTGGTTTCTCTTCAAATCTCTATAGTAGTTTTTCTCGATCCAGATGGATATCCACATGCTAAACCAACCATCAGCAGCAAATTAACTGGTGTAGGTGTCCAGAATCAGTTGGTTTCCAAGAAAATTACAATGCTGGCAACACCACAGTTGCTCAAAACAGCAAGAGAATATTATGGCTGCCCAACTCTCCAAGGTGTCGAGTTGGAATCAGATTGCAACAAAGATCAAGAGCAGGAAACGGACACTGACTCGCTCTGTGCTCATTGGGAGTCCAGAATTGCATATTCAGAGATGATGACATCAGAGAGTTCGGCTACAATGGCTCTCTCTGTACTGACTCTCTCACTTCTCCAAGACACTGGATGGTATCTTGTGGATACCAGCTTTGCACAGGATTTTAGGTGGGGCCAAAAAGAGGGTTGCAACTTTGTAACTGGACGTTGCGAGAGATGGGATAATTCTACAAAAGATAAAGGATATTTCTGTGATTCCTTAAAAAGTAACTATTTTCAACTTTGTAAATTTGAGCATCGTTATTAATAACGAATCTTTACTTCTCAATTTAGGCAAGAAACATAAAATGCACACCAGATGCTAGAGCAATAGGATCTTGTAATTTATATGAATACACAAACTTTACTTTTAAGATACCTCCATACTATCAACATTATCCGAATTCATCTTTTGGTGGACCTAAATATACAGACTTTTGTGCATTCATTGAGTTCAACACCGACAATGAGAAAGGCCTAACTCTTTGTACAGACAGTGGACAAAATCAAAGATGCTTCATGTCTTCACCAATACGAGGAAATTCACAACAGACACCTGAACCCAAATGTTATAACACAAAGTAAGTATATAAAATTAATAATCTTAACGATGTTGCTAACGAGATTTCTATCAGATGTATAGATGGTATACTACATCTCCAGGTTGGTAATACAGGTTCTTGTTATTCAAGGTGTCCAGAAAATGGTGGTGACATATTTGTTTGAAAATAGCAATGGCAATGGCAATAGTAACAATGGAAACAATTCGCTAACGAGAATTACTTGTCCACCCAGTCATATTGTGTGCTACAACTTTAAGCTTGATCTTCTATATCCACATGGTGAACTGCGTACCTCGGAGGACCCATATTGGAAATCTAAAAAGTTCTTAATCCCCATCGTCATAGCGGGTGTAATCTTGATTGCTGGTTCCGCCATAGGAGTCTTTTGCTATAAAAAAATATTCCTTAAAAATAGGCAGAAAACCAGAGATACCTTTGAAATGTGTGGAGACCTCCTCTGCCACATCATCCACTTCAACTGGTACATTGTCATCAGTATAACGAAACTAAACTATTTATATTTATTTAATGTAATCAACAAACCAACAACCAACAACTAATGATAACATAGCCTTCTACTTGAACTGAAAAAAGATCGCTAATTCATTTATCTAGACCTCTAAAAACATCTCCAGTAGAACTACAGAGAAAGAAAATAATATTGCTAATGCAATCAATCTTTAATGGTTCCACAATAAATTAAACCTGTCCTTTCATTTCATTATAATTTTGTAACTTTAAACATTGGAGCACTTATCTTGTTTGCAAATGGGATTTCGGAATGGTAGAAACTTTAGTCAAAACAGAGAGGTACCCCATCAAATGCAAATCAAAGATTTGCCGAAATAAAGATAAATGAAGCTTGCGAAGATCAAAATCGATTCTTCTACTCCACCCATAACTAGCTAATGTGTTATTATTAACTTAATATTTGTGAGATGTATCCACCTTCTGAAGTCGACTATGTATTGTAAACAATTTTTGTTATCAGTTTAATAGTTGCTATGTTAATAGGCTAACCAGAGAAATTCAATTTTTCATGTAAAAAGTAGTAGCCATTTTTGCAGCAATAATAATGCATATCATAGTACTATTTGGTTAAAGCTTTCATAACCAGTTATTACTCTTGTCATCCCTGTTTAATCTACCAACGTAATCTAGTTTTGTTGTCTTTTGGCACACTTTCACCAGAGCCACACCATTTGCAAATAAACTAACCAAAAAAAAACAAAAAAAAAAACACAAAAAGATAATCGACTAATTCTATGGAGGGACCAGAAAAAGAATAGAAATTTTCTGCCCAAATGAAAGGTGTTTATGTGCGGAGTGGTATCATCTTTTCCAATATTTTCAAAACAAGAATTATATTCCATTGATAATATTGATTGTTTTATTTCTCAATTTCAGCAAACAATATTTAATTTATATGGTTATTCAACCAATCACTGGCACATCACCAAAACAATCAAACTTTGTTAACTAACCAGATTTAGCCATAGATGACCTTCTTATAAACAAGTCTTTACTCAACTTTAAAATCAAATCACTCACATCAAATTTTATTAGTGTAGTAATCAAAGAAAGAAAGATAAAGATTAAACATCTCCTCAACAATAATAGTTATTAGCGAACTATAGTGGTAGTTGATGCAATTGTAGTTGTTGTAGACCTACTAGTAGCTTAATCTAATCTGAAGCATTCATTAAAAAATTAAAATCAATCAAAGCATAACTAAACAATCAAACAAACAACACACACCTACACACACACTTCCAAATTAATCAAAAACTTTGATTGACTTACTATATATAATCACAAGCATACTTTTTTAATTATTTATTACTACTATATATATTATTTATTTATTCTTTATAAAGTTAGAACTATCAATCAATTCCTAATTTAAAATGATTGGAAAAGGATTGTCGATCTTGATGTCATTGCTGATACTGTCAGCAGTATTCGTCAATTCACAAGAGTATCCAAGTATCACTGTTGAAAAAAATGTATTTTTAGAGAGCTCCGTATCGGTCGTAGTCATCTCTTACCAAAATTCATACACCTTGCAATTGGCAAACAGCCCAATTCCATCGGGTGCACATATTATTGCTCGTGGTACCTATTTAGATGATATTCCAAATGTAATTATACCAACAATCACATGCCATGCCAACATTAATAACTAACTAATTTTTAATAATAATTATAATAATAATCTCAATATAGAATGGTTGGGGTAATTTAACCATTTCCACATTGCCATATGTTTCTGATTTGGACCAAGCCTATATTGGTGGTTTCATAGAAGGTGTTATCACTGCCGAGCGTATCTATCAAATGTGGACAAACTATGCTGCCAACGAGTTTGTAAATTCCACACCATCAGCCACTTTGATCAGCTATATGAACTCACAATTGCAATGGGTCCGTCAATCCATCGCCCAGCAGTCTGATGCTGCTGACGCCTTCCCAATGAATGATGAAGGAACTGTTAACTCCACTGTCTACTGGCACACTGCTGGACTTTTAATGGGACAGTTCGACGGTATCGTTGCTGGTTACGCAGCCGTTCCAGCTATGCCAGCAATCTCTGCTATGCAGCTTTATCTTTTGTCTTCAGCAGGTGATCTCCAGACTTTGAACTCACTCTACGGAAATCCAGGTGTCAACGCCAAGGCCTCCCATTCCTTTGGGCTGATAAGGGTGCCGATGCCATTGATTTCCTCGACTGCAGCGCTCTCGTCCGTATCATTCCAAACAACAAAGACGTCTACTTTGGTCACACCACCTGGCGTTACTACTACGGTATGATGCGTATCTTCAAGACCTACTCTTTCGAATTCCAAGAGTACGGAAACCCATACATTGCCGCTTTCTCAAGCAGCCCTGGATTCCTCTCCAGCAAAGACGATTTCTATGTAACTGGACATCAACTTGCAGTCATGGAAACCACCAACGAAATTTTCAATGACACTCTATACAGCTTTGTTATTCCAGAATCATTCTTGGTTTGGCAAAGAGCAGTCGTTTTCCAACATTTTTGGCAACCAACGCCCAGTCATGGGTACAAATCTTCCAACAGTACAACTCTGGTACCTACAACAACCAATGGATGGTATTCGACTACAAGCTATTCAAATCTGGATCGCCATTACCAGCCAACACTTTTTGGATTCTCGAGCAAATTCCAGGATACTGTGAACTGTAAGTCCAATTTTAATTACTATTGTGGAAAACCAATCACATTTGACTAATCCATTTTACATTATCAGTGCCGATGTTACCTCTGAGTTGAATAAGAATGGATTCTGGCCATCCTATAACATTCCATATTTCCAATACATTTACAATATTAGTGGCTACAACGAGCAGTTGGCCAAGTATGGAAACAGCTATTCCTACGAGCAGTGTCCACGTGCATTGATCTTCAACAGAAACTCGTCGTCCATCAACACCTACGAGCAATTCCAAGCGATGTTGCAATACAACGACTATCAGAACGACCCACTCTCCCAAGGATCACCCATGAATGCCATCTCATCGAGAGCCGATCTCCTCACCACCAACAAACAAAAGTCGTTCGGTGGTGTCGATAGCAAGGTGACCAGTTCCAAGCAGATTCCCACACTCGGTTGCACATGTATTTCCGGACCAACACACCAAGGTCTTCCACCCTTCAGATTCTCTGCCAGTCCAATTCTCAACGCAACCAGCCATATTGGACTACCAGATTTGTGGGATTTCGATTGGGTAGATTTCAATCAATAGAATCAAATAAAACAATCCTCATTTTAACAATCTTGTAACTATATATATTATACCCCTTTTGTTTACTTTAAATTTATAATAATAATAATAATAATAATAATAATGAATCAATCATATTCATAAGATAGTATATACAACTACAACTACTACTATTACTATTACAATTACTACTACTGAAATAACAAATATGTGAAATATATAAATAACAATACGATAGCTTTATATTCGCCACGATTAATCATTTATCTAAAATCTAAACGATAATAAATAATAGAACAAGACAATAAAACCACCCGACTTATTACAAAGGAATTAATGTGTTGTGTTTATCAATTATAACCCATAATGATAAGATAAGTTAAGTTTATATTTTTGTCTTAGTATTAATAATAGTACAAAAGAAAAGAATAAGTAATTATATCTAATGATGATTATAATAACATAACATGACATTTCATATATTGTGGTTATAAGTTATTATTAATATTATTATATCACCAATAGAGGAAAAAAGAAGTTAAAAAAATCATAAAAAAAAAAAAAATTAAAACTCCAACTAAAAAAAAACAAAACACAATAAAAAAAAAAACAATATTATCTATTTTGTTACTCTCCTTTGTGTCATAAAACTAGCAAGTTATTACTACATACATAGATACATAGTTACTTAGATAGATAGATAGATAGATAGAAGATAGTTTACAATATCTTACTAGAAAATAGTGCCTATTTAGCAATAACAACTCATACCTAGTACCAAGTAAGACAAAGTAAAGTGCTCTTCAAGAATCTCTGCATGATCATCAACACAAACAACATCAGCAATATATATATTATATAATATAGACTCAATTCTGATTGATAAGTAATAAGCAGAGTGACAACAATAGTAGTAATAGTAGTAGTTTTACTATAGGAATCAAACAAGTATTATATATAGATAGATTTGATAGTTATCTATTTTAGAACAAACAAACATCATATTCATTAAGATTCAAGTTTAAATCATTTGCTTATATATATAGAAGTTAAAAGTAATAGTGATATCGATATTCTGTATCAATAAAGTAAATTAGTGGAGGGACGATGTCTGACGATGACGATGAGAATTTATGTCCACTTTGTGTGAATGTTTTATCGAAAGATGATAGAAAGTTTAGACCCTGTCCATGTGGATATCAGGTATGTACATTCATAACAAACACAACTCAAACAGCCAGCAGCCTCAATCAATAGCAATATCAACGTCATCACCATATTATCCACCTCTCTCCTCCATCTTCAAACTTTGTTGTGTTCTTTTTGAAAAAAAAAAAAAACAAAAAAAACAACAAAAAAAAAAAATTACAAAGGAAGACAACTGAGAAGCAACAACAACTGTTGTGGATGATGGTGATTGTTGGCATGCTTTGATTTGATTGATCTGGTTGATTTGATTGATTGATGATAGTTGGCTAATATTGTGGTGTTATTGGCTTGATCTTTAGATTGTGTATTTTGTTTAGAACGTATCAAAGAAACAGATCAAAATAGGTGTCCAGCATGCAGAAAAACATATGATCCTGAGAAATTTACATATTTATCGGACTCTGAAGAAGAAGAGAGCAGCAGCGAAGATGAAAGACCTAGAGGCAGAAATAAATCATCGAATCAATCGGGCGCCTCGCAAAACAATATAAACTCATCGACCGACTCTGCAAAGAAACAATTGAATACCGTAAGAGTCATTCAAAGAAATCTAGTATACGTGACAAATCTTGCTTTGAATGTTGCTAAGCCAGAGGTAACTATCACAACCATAGTTGTACACTATGATTCAATGAAACAGCAGCAATAATAATTGACAACAAACATCCTTTTAACACGCACGAATCAATCAACAGATACTCAAAAAGAATGAGTATTTCGGTCAGTATGGAAAGATATTGAAGGTGGTCATCAACAAGAATCAAATTTACAATGTCAACTCACCTCATGGTGCATGTGTCAGTGCATACATCACTTACCAGCGTAAGGAAGATGCACTCACTGCCATCCAATCGATCGATGGTGCAACTGTAGAGGGAAGAACCTTAAGGTATGTAATGACTTGAGAATAAAGCTAGCAGAATAGATCGATCGGGTTGCTAACATACTCCAATAAACAGAGCTTCATTTGGTACAACTAAATATTGTTCATATTTTCTTAGAAAACTACAATGTAATAACCCAGACTGCATGTACTTACACGAGTGGGGACAAGAAGATGACAGCTATTCTAAAGATGATATTGCAGGTCTTAGGTATGTAAAAGTGCAGAGTTTCAAAAATAATGATACCTGCTATATTATATGAAGAACTAATTGAAGTTATAGCAATAAGCATCATACATCTGAAAGTAGCAATCTTAACAGTTCAACATCTAATCAAAACAACTCCATTATCAAGTTCACAAAATGCAACTTCATCAACTTTCAAGTAAGTCCTACCTAGTCAACAATAGGTCAATGAAAGATTATTAACACAAGCTATTATTGTAGGAAATCAAGTACATCTATACCAACAACTGTAACTTGGAAAGATTCCCCAGTTTCAGCATCTTTAAATTTATCTGCTTCTGGTTTGCCAACTGTAAGGTCTACTAACTTTGAATAGGTTTATTTTTCATTTGCTAACTTTAATCCCACTTTTTATAATCTTTAGAAAACATGGAATACTACACCTACAGCTACATCTAGTTTATCTTTAAATCCACTGGAATGGCCTTCGGCAGCAGATTCTATAAATATGTCATCATCAATTTCATCATCTTCACCACCTCTCCCACTGACCAAGTCACAGGAGAGAGTATTGCCAGCCACTGCTTCTTGGGGATCCAGTGTTAAATCATCGATGTTGTCTACAAAGGTTTCAAGTAACTCTATTAGCAATAGCGACAATACAGAGGTGGACCCCGCACAAGCCGAGAAGGGTCTACAAAATACTTTCCCACCACTTTCCAACTCGTTCTCAAATATTCCAATCACAGTTATTACCAAAACCAAAAAAGATAAATCAGCGAACTCTCCTGCTACAGCTAAGAAAGAAGATAAAGAGCAACGTGAAAAAGAACAGCTTTTACAACAACAACAACAACAGCAGCAACAACAACTTTTGTTACAACAACAAAGAGAAAAGGAGCAACGTGAAAAGGAACAACAACAATTATTGCAACAACAAAGAGAGAAAGAACAGAGAGAAAAAGAACAAAAGGAGAAGGAGCAACGTGAAAAGGAGCAACGTGAGAAAGAGCAGCGTGAGAAGGAGCAACGTGAGAAAGAAAAACTCGAAAAAGAGTTGCAAGAACAACGCGAAAGAGAACAACGTGAAAAGGAGCAACGTGAGAAAGAGCAACGTGAGAAGGAGGAGAAGCTTCTTAAAGAGCAACAGGCTTCTCAAGCCAAGAGCATCTCCATCGAGAATAGATTTTCAAACATTGGACTAAACGATATCGAACCAATCTCAAGTTGGGAGGGTCTTATTCCAGATGACCAGCACACCGACATCAACTTTGATTGGCTGCCACTCAAGGGTAACAGTCCTCAATCAAAGATGATCAATAGCATCCTCAAAGAATCACCAACCACCACCGAGTCCACAAGTCGCAGAAAGACCTCACGTTTCGAATTTGCTAAAGATTCCTCCAAAGACAACACCAACAAAGATTCATCCTCAAACATTGCACCAACCTCGCCCATTATTACACCAGAATCTTTTTTATCCGGATTTAAAAGTGACTTCAACCCAATCTCTAATAATAGTAATAATAGCAATTTTAATAACAGCAATAGTAACATATATAATCTGAATAGTAGTAATAGCAATATAAATGGTATCAATAACAATAACAATAGTAATAATAATACATTTTCCAATATACTTCAACAGCATCCAGATATTCAACAACATTTCAATATTAATTTACAAGATGTTCTCAACACTCCTTCTTCAGCTACTGTCACACCAACACCATCCTCATCCATCGAGGACTCACAACAAAAAATTCCGTTCTCTCTTCCCATCCATCAACATCAAGTTTTTCCTCCAACAACAACAACAACGTCAAAAATGATTTATTTGGCTCCCAAGTCTTCCAAGATCCTGCTATTCTAGGCTACAGAGAGGTCGACTCTAGCTGGAAGAGCAACTCCGGTCCAAATCTCAGAAAATCTGGTACCACTGCCAGCTCAATTTCCCACCACCAGGACTAGAATCACAGTTTCCAAAGGCACCTCCAGGTTTTGTTACTTCACCACCACCTCCCCCTGGTTTCATGATGCACCAAGCCGCAGCTCCACCACCAGGCTTTAACCCTCTTGCTGCAATGAACAAGCCACCTGGTCTCGTTGTCGATGACGATGCCGATGGTTCCAACTCCAAAAAAGGAAAATCAATTGCAAAGAAGGACAAGGTCAGCGTCGCCACACCAGAGATTGACATGTTGGCAGAATTGCAACAACAACAACAAGCTCAACAGTTATTACAAATGCAATTTTTACAGCAAGCCCAACAACAGCAACAACAACACTCAAATATTTTACCACATGTTTTACTGCAACAAGCTGCCCAACAACAGCAGCAACAACAGCAAATTAAGAGAGTTGACGATCTATTTTTGAATCTGCAGGCAAATCAAGGTGGATTGCCCATGAATACACCACCTCCAGGTCCACTTCCACTATTCAACCCATATCTACAACAGATGCAGCAACATCCAGGCCTCAAACAACAGTCGATCAATCCAATTCCACAACAATCACCACCAATGCCACTACCATTTCCATTTAACTTTCCAAACTTTCCAATACGTGGACCACAGGGTGCGCCACCAGTTTCCGGAATGAACATGAATATGATGAATCAACAAGCTGCTCAACTCCAACAACAACAACAACAACAACAGAAGCTCAACATCGCCAACAACAATAATAACAATATCAACAAACCCAATTTTATGGAGTTTTTCAGCCAGTTTGAACAACAGAGAATCAATGGATCAATACCAATGTCACCAGACGATATCATCAAGCAACAACAACAGCAACAACAACTCATCAACAGCACAGAACTCCTGGAGCAACAAGTAATGAACACTACCAAGGAGGTAAAAGACATCGATAACAAATGGCAACAACAAACTAAGCTACGAAATAATCAAGCATATTATCGTTGATCCAACAATATTCTTTGGTCGACCATAAAATAACTAATTATATATCCTAACATACACCCTAACCCTGCCCGAATTATAAATCATCAAACAATGGAAGAGAACACCACCCATACCAACCAACCAACAATCACGACAACAAATGAAGAGAAGAAGAACATCAACAACACAACATAAAAATACAACTTAAAAAAAAATACAACTTTTAAACCTATAAAAATAAATACAAAAAAAAAAACATTATAGCAATTATTAAAGTAAAATATAAATCATGATTGACCTGTTCTTTAAAGATAAATATGGGAACAATGGCAAATCATCATCATCATCTTAAAAGAATCAGTCTGATTATAGCTAATACTAGTTTTCAAATATTTTTAATACACACCAGTAGGTGATTGGAGATAGAATTGGACAATGGATAGAATAGAATAGAATAGAATACAGGTGACATGCTAACTATAGTTATAAAAATTCCAATAACTAACTTTACAATCATTCACTCACATTCACCCAGAATCTGACAATCTAACAACTCCCACTTCAAACACAAAACTCCGCTCATAAAACCACACATCTATTTATCATCGTATCATACCATTCATTAAACTGAAACTGTATACTATCACAGCAATTGCATCTACAGCCACAGCAACAGCAACATTAGTCAAATAAATTGTGTAGGTTTAGTGTAGAGGTGTTGTTGTTGTTGGTTGTTGTTGTTGTTTGATGTGTTGGTATGTTTTGTGTTATATATTGTTTTTAAGCAATTCAAACATTGACACTTTCGATTATTTCATTAATTAATATTTTCTTTGTATTTATTATTTATTATCTATCTGTATGTTTAAATAAACAAATAATAACCAATTAAGAGAACTATTTGTTTCGATTCCAATAAAAGAAAAATAACTCCACAAACCAACAAAATTAAAAAAAATAGTTGTTTCAAAAATTGTAAAAAATAAAATTAAATTAAACTAAATATTAGTTTGTTCTCAAAATCTTGAGCTATTTGTATTTTTGTTGGTTGTTGTTGTGTTTTTTGGATACAAACTCGACCAAACAAGTTCCACGTTGTTTGTGATTCTATCGTCAGTTAGTAAGCCTTGCAGAGAAGCAAAACAAAGCATATCAATCCACACAAACACACAAACATTTAGAAGTCCAATTAGATAGATAGATAGTTAGATAGATAGATAGAAAGAAGAAAGTGGATTACCAAGACAACAGATAGATAGGTAGGTTTAACCAAAACATATGATTTCTACTTTCTACCTTTTGAATCAATAGAGTTAAATTCAACAATATCATAATCATCATCATCATCACCATCTCTCATAACTATTATTATTCTAAATTGACAATTAGTGTTGAAAACATCTAAATTAACTGTTTATTATTTAATTTCATTGGTATTAAAAGAGAATAAGAAAAGAATAGTAACAGAGTAGGAATCGTTAGTTTAATTATTGTTGTTGTATAATTATATGGTTTATGATATTAGTTTGTTGTTTGTAATATTATACATAAGTATATAGCGAATTACTACTTCAAAATGGATGAAGACTCTCTATTTAATGAAGATGGATATGACTTTTTAGAGTGGTAAGTAAATTTAGTGGATATAGAATAGGTAAGAGTTATACTAATTTACAATACATAATATAGTGCAATATGTCTCAGTACAATGGATGATATTGTATCATTGTTCTCAATGTCGCATAGGGAAGGTGATAAACAGTGTTGTAAGTGTTTATGGAAAGATGGTATGCACGCGTATTGGAATTAACTAACAATATATTTAGTACATAGCTTTTGTAGACCATGTTTAGAACCTTACTTTAAAAAGAGAACCTTAAAGAATGAAGCATTGGAGTGTCCGGTGTGCAGAGAGTCATTTGATGGATTCATTTGCAACAAGATCGCCAAAAAAATATTTGATACCTCCAAAAAATATTCTTCTTCCACCAAGATGTTGGAAAGGGAAATCGCCACGCTCAAGCAGGAGCATATGTTATATAGAGAAGGTGTCGAGCGAAACAATGCCGACCGTGGCGAGATCGAGGAGAAATTAAATCGACTTGAGGAGCAGATCAACCAGCTGGAGGCAGAGAAACAAAAGATTGCTGATGAGTCGCGTGACATTAACGAGCAATTCCGCGCCTACAAGGACCAACAGATAAGAGAGAATAAACAGCAGCAGGACAGCATCCAACAATATCTTCAGCAGATAAAAGAGCTCCAACTACACAATACAAAGATAAACGAAAGTCTTGCTGCACAAATTGGTGCCACCAAGATGGTGGAGGAGAAGAACCTCCATCTTTCACACCAGACCCGCGAACTCAACCAGACTGTACAAGGACTTGAGTCCAGTCTCCAGCAAATGACTTTGGACCGTGATCGAGCGATATCTGCAATGAGAGAACTGGAGCAAAAGAACAAGCAGAAGGATAAGCAAATAGAACAAATGTATAATAGTCTGAGGGAAGCAAGCCATCAGGCCGAGGAGGCACAAAGACAATACTCTACCGATATTGAGACCTACTCAAAGAGCAGAGAAAAAGATCTGCGAGTTAGAGGGAGCTCTGACATGCGTCAAAGTGGAGCAAACAAAGAGAGAAGTTGAATCTGAACAACTTAGAAAAAAGAACAGACAGTTGGAAAAGGAATTGGAGGAACTCAAATCGAAACTTTATAGCTCCAGAAGCGATCCTATCTGGACATGATCAAAGGAATGTCAAATGTTACATCATTCTTTAGCAAACCAGTTGTAAATGATTTTGTAATCCCATTTAAAGGTAATTATTTAAAACCAAATTTATCTTGATAACAGTAACTAATATAGCTATCCAAACAATAACTATAGATATAACCACGTATGAGAAAAGAGGAAGCAATAAGAATAGTACAATAATTAGGGCAAAATACAAACAAGAGCTGTGTGTATTAAAGTTGATCAACTACTCTAAGCCAAGTACTCTTTCATCATACTACACTTCTTATTCATCGGGCGGACAGAGCCAAGAGAATTTGTTGTGTGTTTCAGAGAGAGCATGATTCTTTCGAAATTGAGACACCAAAACATTGTACGTGTCGAATCCATCACCAAAGATGACAGTGGTCGCCTCTATTCAGTGATGGAACCATTTGTACCTTTTGATCTCGAATATGTATTTGCTGATCATCGCTCAAAGAAGACATCTATTCCAGCCAATGATATTAAGTTCATCGCATATCAATTAGCTTCAGCTGTCGCATACCTCCACTCACAAGAGCTGGTACATCGTGATCTCAAACCAACTAGTTTGCTGCTTTTCGATGACTATCAAATGAGACTTTGTAGTTTCCATTTGTGTTGTTCAGTTCTTTCCAGCTCTAGCACTAATGGCTTAACTATTCCCTCTACCTACACTAACTACTCTGCTCCAGAAATCATTATGAGCAGTGGAATTACACAGAAAAGATTGGACTGGAAAGCAATTGATGTTTGGAGCATGGGTTGCATCATTGCTGAACTAGTATTTGGAAAACAATTGTTTTCAATTTCTAATTCTAGCAATAGCAACAGCAAATCAACAAACAGCAGTGGAAATCTTGTTAATAGTCTGGGTGATAGCAGAATGCACCTGCTGAACCAAATCCTCAGCTACAAAGAATGTGCTCCACAAGACCCACACTATTTCACCTCACAAAACATTGGGCTTTACTTCCATCCAACACTTTCGATTTTCAACGATAGACTTGTTACAGAATAACAGTAATGACCATAGAGAAGTGATAGATTTGCTCACCAAAATGTTGAAATTTGATCCCAACCAACGTATATCCGCCGACAAAGTGTTGAATCACCCATACTTCTCAAAGGAACCATTCTTTAACCCAGTCACAGATCACACTGATATCGCATCCAGTTTGACGGACAGAAATATTAAGGATTTCCTCAAAGATAAATGTACTGGTATTATTTAATAATAATCCCAGCCATATGTTATTTATTTCAATACATCAAGATTAAATTACCAATATTATAATATTAGACCAAGCCACTACTCATGTAGCATTATTAATAGTTCATTGCCTTTATTTATGGTTCGCAGCTTCAAAGTTTGATTTTAAATTCTGGATTAAACTGGATATGTTATCTATTTCGTGGATGATGTTGGAATAGTCTATTTTCGGCTGTTGAGGTTGCTGAACTATTTGTGGTGGTTGTGGTGGAGATGCAGGTTGATTTGACAAACTCTTTAGACTTGCTGTTAGTTGGTTGATCTTTGTGTCTTTTTCATTCGCCTCAGACTCTAGTCTCTCGACCAATTTTATCAGGTCTTTCTTTGACGTAAATAAATACTTGTGCTTCTTGGACAATGGGGAGTCTTCCCACAACTATAACATTGACCACTCACTGGTTAGTACAACATTCATACTAATCACTCTGTAAAACTTACACTCAACGCGGTCTTTTGATCTTTGTTGACTATACTGGGATCTGCATCATATTGGGTTAACAAATCTATACATTCCCATTGGTTATTTATAATTGCAATGTGCAATGCTGTGTTACTTTTGAGAGTTGAACATGTTAATACTTATATAAAGAAGTATATTAATATTCGATTGTTTGATGGTTACCCTGTTTTAGTTTGGTGGTTGATTGACGCTGAGTGTTTAAGTAGTAGTTGTAAACATTGTGTTGAGCCGGACAACGCCGCTAGATACAGGGGTGTTTCATTATTAATATCTGTTGGGTCTACTTTTGCACCGTTTGTTATCAGGAAACTGACAGCAAGATGCTTGTTCTCCAAGCAGGCGTTGTGCAGTGGTGTTATTCCATAGTCATCGGTAGCATTAACATCCAACTTTGCACGCAATATAAGTAGTCTCAATATTGATTCGTGACCACTTTCCGCTGCAAAATGTAAGTACGTCTGACCAATTGAATTCTTGTCCTTCAACGATTCAAGTGGAGTTGACACCAAAATTTGACTGTGTCCATACTTTATTGCCTGCAGTACATTGTAGTCCGACATCACAATAATAAATAACTAATAATACAAAATCTAAAGTCAAGACTCAACAAACTAATTTCAAAGTAAAGATTAGACTCAAGTTTAATGATCAATTATGAATGAATCAATGAATGAATGACTAACAAAACTATCAAGTAGATACCAAACAAACAATCAATCAATCAATTCATCGACAATGGTGATCATAGATCTATATTGTTTCCATCATGGTGCAATCAATCAATCAATCAATCAATTATTATTAATTAAATGGTAATATTATTATTAATATTTTGAATTTAAATTCATTTCTATTGTATTTCTTCCATTTTTTTTTGAATTTATTTAAATTATTGTTTTATTTTTTGGTGTGTTTTTGATGTTCACTTTTAACACTTTACTTTATAATTATTATTTAATTTATAAATTAAAAAAGTATTTTGTTTGTATTATTTTTAAATTTATTTTCATTTTTTAATTATTACTACTATTATTATTATTATTTACCTATCTTTCTATATCTTATATAATATATAAACATGACTTTAGAAGCAACAATTATTTGGTAGGTCAACTCACATCTCATCTAACTACTTTGGTAGATTTGCTTGATATCTTAATTCAATCAACCATCAATCAATCACAATCAATCATCAATCAATCATCTCTATATTATATAAGCAAAGTGATCACAGTAATATTAATATTGTTATATTTAAATAGTGTTGACAATTCAGAGTGGATGAGAAATGGTGATTTTCTACCATCTAGATTCGATGCTCAAAAAGATGCTGTAAATTTAATATGCGCTGCTAAAACACAAGCAAATCCAGAGAGTTCTGTAGCAATCTTATCAATGGCTGGTAAATCGTATGTTTATAACATCATTTAATTCTAGTCACCTTCATTAATGAAATGGAAAACCTATATAGCCCAGAGATTTTAGTTACACTCACACAGGATCTAAGTAAGATTTTGTCTAGCTATGATCAATTGAAGATTCAAAGCAAAATAGATTTCTCAACAGCTATGCAAATCGCTCAATTGGCATTGAGACACCGTCAAAATAAACATCAACACCAGAGAATTGTAGCATTCGTTGGAAGTCCAATCAAAGAATCTAAAGAAGAACTCAGCAATCTCGCAAAGCGTTTGAAAAAGAATGACATTGCAATCGATATTATAAATTTTGGTGAAGAAGCATCCAATGTCGAAAAATTAGAATGTTTTATAAATGAAGTAAAGAAAAACGATGAAAGGTACTACTTCTTTGCAAATCCAATCGATCATCACCTTATTAACAGACATTACTTTATTTACATCAGCCATCTTTTAACTGTACCAGCTGGCCCACATATGTTATCCGATGTAATTGTAGATTCTAAGCTTATTGTTGAAGGTTCCGGATCTTATGGTGCTCAATTTATCAATGCCGACAC
Organism: Heterostelium multicystogenum; assembly: GCA_003667245.1. NCBI lineage: Eukaryota > Evosea > Eumycetozoa > Acytosteliales > Acytosteliaceae > Heterostelium > Heterostelium multicystogenum. The sequence continues at coordinate 19,669 of RCNN01000139.1, read as the reverse complement.
CGATCCAGAGTTGGCTTTGGCATTGAAATTATCATTGGAAGAAGAGCAACAACGTTTGGAAAGAGAGAGAAAGGCAAAGGGCGGAGAGGATACATCAAGCGGAGGTAGTGGACAAGATGTACAGATGACCTCTGTTACATCGGATATCAACTTTGAAGACGATCCAGATCTCCAACAAGCTTTGGCTCTTTCTTTGGAACAAAGTGACCCAATGCAGGGACAAGAACCAAGTGCCACACAACCTTCAGCATCAGCCGACGCTTTTAACGACCAAGAATTCTTGAACTCTACTTTGAAGAACCTACCTGGTGTCGATCCAAACGATGAGAGAATTAAGGTAAATAACAATCCTATCTTTATCAAACAAATTATATTAACTCAATTATCAATCTGTACACAGAATGCACTTGAAAATTTATCTAAAAAAGATGAAAAGAAGGATGAGGAGAAGAAAGATGAACAAAAGTAATCAAAATCTTCATTCAAAATTGAACTATAAGTAGTAATTTTCTCAGATTCTCCACCTTGGTTGATGCACTACAATAATAATACAAAATTGATAAACAACAGTAGGAATCAAATAGAATGAATATATATATAAAAACACAAACTTTAAAATAAATTGTATCATGTTTAATCTTAGATTTGTTCTTAACTTTATTATTGCCAAGTCTGATGAGGTAACGTTTAAATGATTTTTATTTATTTTTAATAATTTAGTATTTTTTTATACTTTTTCATTTTTCGTCTGTAATAAAAGAGACTCCGCCACCTGTATTTCAAATTAGTACTTGCCTTGATACTGCCTTGTATACTTTATTTAATGGTGTATAAGCATTGTCAGACAAGGCTATAACAAATGTGGCTATTTGCGTGGCCCGGACTTAAAACAGCGTCATGATTTTTAATTATCTGTATTGTTGTGCCAGTCCAGACAACTTGTTAACTAAAAAAAAATCAAAAGATAAAAAAAAAAAGAATGTTATTGTTTATATTACCTTACTCATTGAATACAGTATAACATCCAACTGTTAAAGTATTTATTGGTCGAGGCCATTTAAATCATTGAATTAACAAAATCTGTACATGCTGTTTATTGTTTTTTGTTTAACAAAGAGATACTATTGAAAGTAATAAGATTATTAAAATAGATGGTTTGAGAACATTTGAGTTTGATGCTTCTCTGCATGCATATTGAAGAGGTCTATCATCTCTGTCACCACATGTATTTTCATCAAATTTCAATGCTTTGTTGAAGCATGGACTCGAGCAAATCTTGTCACCGCAGTGTCTATATAGACATGTTTTACTAGATGCATCTTTATAATCCAATGACATACTACACTTGTTTTTCTTGGCACAAGAAATCAGAGACTCCAATGAATCTTGGCATTCTTGACCAAAGTTAATTCTTTTTTGACAGTTACCAATGGTGTGAGATTTTCTCGATGGACAAATACATTGTTCCATCCACTGGCACTTGGCATTTTGGTTGTCACATGGTCCTGATGTCTCTTGGAATTTTGTACAGTTTCCAATATCTTGGTTCTTCTGGAAAGCGCAGTATAGACCTTTACCAACATTGCAATCTATAAGAGGAACACCACCACTGTTGTAGTCAAACTGGAAGTGACATGGTTCACCTTCTTCCAGTTGGAATGGTTTGCTACAGACACCTCCCGAGCAAATATAGCCTACTTTACACTGATCTCTTGAAAGGCATGTTTTTCCTTCACCAACTCTTTTTACACATTTGCCAGAGAGACAATAGTGTGAATGGTCACATTCATCTTGTCCATGGCACATACCATTTCTTAATTGACAAGTACCATCTTTACATATTAAATTTGAGGTAGCACATTCTTTGGTGAGTCTACATTTTTCACCTGCTGCTAAGAATCCTAAATTCTGGCAAATACTAAAATGTATAAAATGTCAATCATTAATTTTTAAAAGTTTTCTTGAATATTGTTAATTACCTGACTGGACGATGACCTTTGTGTTCACATCTTAAATCAGGCCAACATAGATGAGATGATGAACATGGTTCACCAACATCAGCATATTTGGTACAGACTGGATTTTTGTTATGAGCATTTAGACAGTAAGTTCCATATTCACATTCTGATCCCAAAGAGTTCGGATTGCATTTGGCTCCTTCAGAAAGACACAAAACAAACTCACAATGAGTTTTATTGCTAATTTCAATACCAAGGGTAAATTGAGAGAATATTAAAATTAAAGCAAAAATTACAAAAATTCTTAAAATCTTTTCCATTATTAATATTTATCTAGTTATATAAATATAAATATTTATATGACAAATTATTTCTAGAAAAATAAAAGCTACTTAACTAAGGAATGAGTCCCTTTAAAAATCAATCCATTAGGGCTCCATTTCGTATAATCTATAAGAATTAACATAATTATTTTGGACCTTAAAGGTCCTATTTGCAAAGATTCTCAAAATATTACTATTAAAAATTCTTGATAACTAATTTTAGTAAAAACACAAATCTTGACAAAAACTCATAGTTTCAAAATAATTTTATTATTTCATGTATTCTAAAATTGTAGCTAATAATAATTTAAAAGGCATTCCTGTTGCTTGGAAATACTTATGTATTCTACTTTGGTCACATTGTCATGTGTGTAGGTTGATTGTTTGATATTGAATCCAATACGAATTAAAGTATTGGACAGCAATTCTTCTGAAGGATATTGTGAGATTTCCATTGCTTCTTTAAATGTGAAATCAGTATCGAATGACTCGAGAATTCGGAAGATGAGAATAGTTAGGTTGACGTTTCTTCTAAACATTGCTTGTAGCTCGGTTTTCCATAAATCAAAGTCTTTTTTCCAAATTCTCATTCCAGTGATTGTGCCAGAGTCTACAAGTACTCGTTTGTTGAAAACTGCCACTTGTCTTTTCTGTGCATTGTTTACAATGTCTTTAAGTATACAGTTTTGTTTCTGTATTAACTCGTCTTTACGACGATTTTCTGTTTCTTGTTCAGTGTCAATGTGTCTAAGTCTCAGTTTTCCAGTTCCGACTTTGTCTCTGATTTCATCCATTAAGCAGTCATAGGCAGCCGATTTGTTTCCAGAGCTTCTTTTATTTTGGTTGTTGCTATTTCTTGGTTGAGAAGCAGGTGATTTCATTACTTTAGCTGGCTGAGATAGAGGTGGAGTTGATGACTGCTGTTGTAGGCGGTAATTTGGTTGGGGAGGAGGTGGTGGTGAAGATGAATGTTGGCTTGTCGAGCTGGTTTGACGACTACTATAGACTTGGGGTTGTCCAGTAATAACACCTTTGATAGAGGTCGGAAGAATTTCTGAAATAGATGGGTCATGTCTAACCATTTCAAGAATAACATTTCTCAATTGATCTACATCCAGTTTACCAAGTACTGCTTCAATCTTTTTGAAATCAGGTTGTTTTTGTTGGGATTGATCAGCACCATTATTGCTTGATGAAGTTGTAGGTGGAGATTCAAATCTAGCTTGTGGAGGAGATCTCTGAGCTGGAATTTGTGAGCTATAATTGGATCCTCTATTACTACTCTGAGACCTTGCTTGAGTGTTTGGTGAAGAGTGTCCAATGGGTGGAGATTCTGGTGGAGTATTTGGCTGTAAGTTCTTGACTGTCATTAAGAAGGTTTTTAAAGGTTGTACCAAAATCGATGATTGTTTAGTTACATTCTCATGAGTTGAAAGTTTCTTTAATTTATCAACAATTCCATCATTAAGAATTGAACTTTGAACGATTCCTGTCATTCTAAAATTAGTAAAATATTATTAACTTAAACATATGGCGGTACTTACTGCTACTTTGAATGACTTTGTTCAAAAATTCAAGTACACTATACTGAAGATTTTCATTATTAGAATATAATGAGTTGAGGACAGCTTGAATTCCACCTTTGCTAATGAATATATCCAAATAGTGTTCGTCTTGAGTTAGGATACCAAGTATTTTCATTGTATATATTTGAATTTGAGAGTCATTGCTAAAGAGAAGAGAAATGAGAGTCTGTGGAAGTAATCCTGATTTTTCAGCAAGCAGCAGCTCAACTCCTTCTTCATCACAGCTTATATTGTAGAGAGCATGAATTGCACTCTTTTTAATTGACTGATTACTACCATCCAGATTATCAATCAAGATTGGAACTGAGTTCAAAAGTCTTAGGACTTTTCTGATAAATTCTAGAATACTTTGCATTAGTGATAATTAAATATTTAGCACCTGCTTAGAAAACTTACTATTGTATGAAAGTACAGATATGGTTTCACAAGATGCAGCTATTACATCGGAATCATTTGTTTGTAGTAGATTATGGAGTAGCTGGATTCCCACCCTCTTGGAATATGGCCTGCTTATTTTCATCTCTTGTTCCCAGGTTAGTGAATACTTTACAAATCAATAGCTGGAGAGCCCTCTCTTCAGGATATGATTTAAAAAGCTTCATGAGGGATGGTACGATTTCGTTGCCCATCACTTTATCAACAGAATAGAATACTCCTACTATTTTCAGTTTTCTTTGGTGTAACTATCTGTCCTAGTACCTGAGCACAAGAAAGCAATACTGCCGATGGCAAATATTCAGAGGATACCATCGATACTATGATATTGCATCCATTCTTTTCAACAAACACTTGTTTAACATGATCTATTAATTATAATAATCAGTAACTAATATTATAGTTAACTCATAATGTATTATTTATCGTACCGTTATATAAAAGCTGGAAAACAAATTTTAATATCTTTTCCAATATATTTGTATTCCAACGGAATACGTCTGGTGGAATATTATACATTGGTTTAAGGTATGCAAGGCAATTGTAAATACCAACCATACCTATCTTGGATCTATTATTCTCTATTTGATGTGTTAGTGGAATTATTGCTAAATAGAACGATCTTTTTCTTACCGTTATTTGAAAGCTTTTCTAAACATTGCAATACTTTAATTTGGAGTGTGGCACGGTTTATAGTAGGATCATCTCTGGAGGTATTTGAAATGATATAATAGTTACCCCTGTTTAAGGATTGAGGATATATTTCATTTACCTTGAGTAAATCAACCAGTTTTTCAAGTCCACTATCGCATGCAAATGCTCTTGTTTTTGCTGTTGAAGGGTTAGTTGGGTTGGTTTATTTGGAGGTGCTAATGCTACATACCACAGTCAGATACTTGATATAGGAGATCTAAAAGTTTGATGGAAATAGATTCAATTGTTGCCTCACTGGGTCCAATGTCAGAATGTTTTATGGATTTGGTGAATTAGAATCTTTAGAGATAGGGAATTGTCAATGATGGTTTCGCTAATCTTTGGATCAGAGTAGCTAGCAAAAATGATGAGAGTGTTAATCGAAAGGATTCTCAGTTGATTCGGTAGATGTTCATTAGTGGACAACTCAAAGATAGGGTGTATTGCCCCGGAACGCTTTAGAACATAGGCACACGATTCCTGTGTAGCAAGATTAGAAATCAAGTTAACAAGTGGGAATAGAAGCATCTCTTGTGGAGAGGTTGAGATATGTGCCCAGTTGAGCACACTGACAATGGTCGCAATGTCACCAGTCTGTTTGATATACTGCTTGATGTTGTCATTCTCAGTTAGGAGGGCAAGCAGTGAGATTGATTCGACCTGTGCAATATATTCGAAGGAATCACAGTTCAGTGGCTCCTGCAAAGTCAAAAAAGAAAGAAGTGATCTCAGACAACTTCCCTGGACTATTTCCTCAATGAAACGACTCTTTACAGATTGAGATTGCTTTGCATTTTGATAGAGAGTAGCAATTTGCTTGATTGCACGAATGTGGATCGAGCCCTCACGTCTTCTATTCAGGAGGATCGTTAGCTCCTTCAGTCCAATGGTTCGTACATCAATAAAAGATGAGGAAGTAGAAGATGCTTCATTTGATTTCTTTTGATTGGAGAGTGAGTGGCTGTGTGCTTGTCCATGACCATATCCCAGTCCATAGGAAGAAGGCTGTTGAATACTCTTAGTTGGTGAAGTTGGACCCGAAGTGGATGAAGAGTGAACAGGATTCAATTGAAAATGCGTTGAAACTTTCAAAGGCGATTGTTGTCCAAAAGAAGGTTGCTTATAAAATTGATTTTGGCTATTTGGTGAGCTCATGTTGGAAGTAGGTGATCTTGATTCGACATTTTGTCTTGGTGAAACAATCCTATTATTATTATTATTATTATTGTTTGATTTAATTGGAGCATTGAAATAGACATCGACCATATTTCTGACTTCATCCAACAGTTGATCTAAACCTTTAGTGGATCCATAGTTTTCAATTTCATGGTCCTGCAGTAATCTAGTTGTATTCATTGTTGTTGTTGTTATTGATTATTTCTAACTGTAACCAGATGAGACGACTGATTACCGATGTTGTTGACTGTACAGTTGCAGTAAACAGAACTACTCTGTTCAGCAGTTTTGATGCAGTTGGCTTGAAACCAGCGAACCAAAAAGTAACCAAATTATGTTATTGATCAGAAATAGTGGTTTATTTTTCTTTTAATTTCTTGATTGATCTTAGATTTATCTTGTTTTAATGTTTTGCTAGATATTAATTAAACTTTTAATTTAAAATGCTCAATAGTAGTTATTTGAATGATATTCAGATATTGGGTGATTGATTTATATGATATTAAATAATATTATATTGATTGTAAGATGGATAACTAACAAACAAAAGAATAATAATTGAATATTACTAAAAGTACAGTATCTTAGCTTTTTAAGATATTACAAGTGTTTACTTGTTGATAACAAATAATAACAACTTAAATCTAATTGTTCAATTTCATTTGAGATTAGAATTAATCAATAATTGATACAATAAATATAAAATGTTATTAAATGAATATATAGTTATTATAACCAATAAAGTTAGTAAGTTAAGTAAGTAAGTAGTAAAGTAAATAAGATGATACAAATATTGATATTGTTGATCACTTATTATTAAAATGATTAATATATATATGTATATATATGTATTGTATTTAATGATGTTATAATTCCTATATGGTGGTGTTGTTATTGTTGAGATATTAAAATATCAATCTATTCAACTCTAATAAATGCGTAATTTTGTAGATTAGATAGGTTTACTAAAAATTGATTCGATGTAGTGTAGCATCCTCTCACAAGGTTATCTCAATATAAACCACCATAATAAGAATCAAGTCAACATCTACAAATTAGACTTTGAGTAGCTAATGTATGTTGTGTTTTGGGCCAACATGTAACACTAACTTCCACCACAACCACAACCGTTACCACATTATTATGCACATACATGTCCAATCGATCAATCAATCAATACATATATCTATAATAACATGTATTATTTTGATTGATAAAGTAATTTAAATAAGTAATAATATTGAATTATTGTAAAATATATATAAAGATATTGAAAATTAAGTAATAAATACTAATATTATTGTTTATTCTTATTATTTATTTAGTGTTAAGAATTGATATCTCTTAAATATTATTATTATTATTATTATTATTATTATTATTATTATAACCTACTCTATTTGATCATATCATATAATAATTATGTTTGGAATAGCATTTGTATTGAATTGGATTGGATTGAATTGTATTATTATTTTACACTTTTCGAAAATAAACAATCAAATTGGACAAATAGAGAATGAACTCTGGTAATATAATAAAGCTAAATAACAACAATATGATAAGCACATAAACATTCTCCTCATATTGTTACTCTAATATATGCATATATATGTTTTGATCAATTATATTTATATCAAGTGTGGTGTGCTAAATAATGATGTTATTGGGGTTGATTACTTCTAAAAATAAATCAAAATTAACCTCAATCCACATGATACTCCAAAATGAACTACAGTATTTATTAATGTTTGGTCAATTGAAAGCCTCTATTAATTAATGGTAATCATCGGTGGTGATTTATACACTTCGATGTAGATGTAGATGTTTAAAGATGTCGACAATGAAGCAGATTCAGATAGAATGAAACCACTCCCTAGGATAGTAAACATTTCTAAATGCATATCATTCTAACAAAAATTGATAAAATTATCAATCAACCAAACAGCTTATGTTCCTAGTTGAAATTTTAATATTATCATTTTCCAGAATATTTACTATAAGAGATAATAGGATATGATTGAACAACAACTTATATAATTATGATTATGATGATTATCAGATTTCATGTTAAATTGAATCACTCCCATTCAAATAATAAAATAGAGTTCTTTCTAAACCAGTGCTAGCTTTACCTCTAAATCTATGCTAAATTTCATGGATTTATTCTGAAAATTTCCATAAAATGATGGCAAACGTTTGACATTTGTTATTTCAGTTTCATTAAAACATTTTGAAAAAGCACAACTTACTGGTTTTTGGACTTTTAGTAATAAACGATATTAGCAGGCTAGCACGAGGAAGATTAGATTAAAACAAAAGATAGATATTATATATTATATTAATTTATTTATAAACAACATTCACTCAAAAGTCTAAACAAAATGAAATGTGGAAATAATGGTTGTGGAAAAGAATACACTGAGGAGACTGCCGATCAATGTTGTTATCACCCAGGTAGTGCTATCTTCCACGATGGTATGAAGGGTTGGTCGTGTTGCTCCAAACGTGTCGTTGACTTTGATGACTTCCTTCAGATCCCAGGATGCGCATCTGGTTCGCACAAAGAAAAGGAACAGAAGTCGACTGCTGCAGCATCAAATAATAACAGTACTGCTGCCAATAATAATAATAATAATAATACTACTCCGAGCACTCCGACATCTGTTGACTCAAACGGACGTGAGGTATATGGTGTTTATGATAAGGAGAGATTCTATCCAAAGCAAGTCAAGACACCGCCCAAACCACAAGTTGTTGTTAAAGAATATATAGAGTTGAACGATGCACCTGATGCTGTTATCAAAGAGGGTGCCACATGTACTAGAAACGGCTGCAAGGCTACCTATGTCAACGAAGAATCAAGAGAGGAAACATGCTCATATCATCCCGGTGATGCTGTATTCCACGAAGGTTCCAAGGGATGGTCTTGCTGCAAACCAGTAAGTAACAGACATAGATACATACACATTCAGGAAACATTAACTAATCATGTAACCTAAAGAAAGCAGCATTGTTTGAAGAATTTTTAAAGATTAAAGGATGTAGACAAGGTAAACACAAGTTGTACCAAAGGTAAAAGGAGGTAAGTATTATAGTATTATAAATATACTTTTAGTTTAGCTGTAGGAAGAAATTATTGTAAAGCCAAAAGAAAAAACATAACTAACTATCTGTGGACGTGAATGAAGAGTGATAATTTCGTAGAGTGTAGAAATGATTGGTATCAATCGTTTGATTTCGTTCACTTTACAATCTACTCAAAGAATGTAAACAAAGAAAAGTCAAGCGTTACATTCGCAGACAAAAATACAGTCAACGTCGATTTGATTCTTCCAAACGACAAGTATTACAAAAAGTCATTCAAATTGGCCAACTCTATCCACACTGAGAAGAGTTCCTATTCGATTCTCTCGACAAAAGTTGAGATCAAACTATATAAAGATCCCCAAGAATCATGGTCCAAACTTGAAAGAGAACGAAGTAGATTTATATAGATATCAAGTTTAAATCTTAATCAATAAAATTCAATTGTTAATTAAGAGATTGATTAATTTTGTGATATATCTTCACTATTTTGATTGTTCAGTTGCACAGGTCATCTTTTATTTTTTTCCAATGATCCTGCACAGTTAGATGTTGTGTATTTGTTCAGTAATAAGTATGACTAAAATTCTTTAATATCAAATGTACTTGCATAATATATATAGAATGGATATTAGTTTGGTTGGGATGAGTTTTATTTACAGTACATTTCATTAACTAACTTGATATTATGGTTGTGGTTAGTTTAGTTGATGGCAAGAAAAAAATAGACAGATGGTGGAGGAATGGTGCAAATAGGTCGCGATTCTTAGTGTTTTTTGTTTTTAGTTATTGTATCTATCATATACATTTCATAAAAGCTGAAATTGGCAAGTGTTAATTGCTTAATCTTATTTTGATGTTTGCTTGGATTGATTCGTTTGATTGTACATTTGGTTGAATATCATGTAATTTAACCAAAAGTATTCTCTCCAGAGTAGGTAATATAAAGGAAACCATCTTCATTCTTGTATTGCTCATAGACGGTAGAGATCGAATTTGAAGTTGGTGGCAACACGGTATTATTCTTTACAAAAAGGAAGATGCAGTCTTTTCAGTAGCCTGTCCAGTCTCCTCAAGATGTTTTCTGATCTCCATTACAAACTTTGAAACAATCATATCACATGGTGCCAAAAACTTTTTCTTGCTAATCTCTGGTATATTGCTATTTGGTGTCTCTCTACAATAATCTGACATAATTTTAAAATTAATATTATCATCCTAACAATCGTCATCTCCTCTGAGTAGAGGTCTATCAATCCATCGAGGTGATCTACATACTGGTAATCTATCCTTATATCTATTTCTAAATTTTTGCCGAAATATGCTTTCTCTTCTCTAGAGAATACTCATTTTGGAATGATTTAGATATTAAAGTCATTTTTCTTTCTTTTAAATAAATAAATAAATAAATAAATAAATCCTATTTATCTATCTAATTATCAAACTATCTAACTATATATTATATAAATGACTAAAACTAAAACAAAATATAAATAAAATAAAACTAACTTAACTAACTAATATATACAGTATATATATATATTACTATTAAACTAATTAAAACTAATAAGTAAAATTAGAGATAAATAAGAAAAAAACAAATAAATATATTAAGAAATAATAATAATAATAATAACTACTAATAATAATAAAAAATTAACTCCAAAAATTTTAAAAATTAAATAAATAATTTTGACAAAACAAACTCAAATCAATTTAAATTAAAAAAACAAATTTAAAATAAATTCAATTAATAATAATCTCAATTTTTTGTGAACAACTTAATACCAAGAGTTTCTTGGCTTGAAGAGAACACAGAAAATGTCTGATGGGGTGATTGTTTGTTCCCAACTTAGATGACTGCTGTGAATGTACCCTAGTTGTGGTATTGTTTTATTTTTGTTCTTCATAATGCTAGACTACCTTAGGTCATTCATACATCTCAACATGAAAACCAAAATTATAAATTTATAAATTGTTTTTTATTCTCTCTTCTACCAGGGAATTGATATTTATTGATAAATATAGAGTTATCTGATCAGTTCAATATTCAATATTATTATTAACTAACTAGTTCATTATTTATTTAAATAGATAGATAGATAGATAGATAGAATACTTTGAGTTGGTTGTTGTTGTTGTAATAATAATATTAACACACATTGTTATTTATTGTTTTTGTTTTTACAAGCATATTAATATGATTTTGTGGTTTAGTTGAATTTGTAGGAGGTCAATTCGTTGGCACATGGACATTTGTTACTATTTATAGAATGATAAGAAATAAAAATGTTAGTTATATACTTTAGAAGAATAGATGGGTGATGAGGTTGAAAATAATATACATACCCAGCACAGGCATCGGATGGCTTGAAGTTTTGAGCCATACCAGATCCAGATCCTGATCCTGAACCGGAACCGGAACCAGATCCTGAACCGGAACCAGATCCTGAACCTGAACCAGAGCATGAACCGGAACCAGAGCATCCAGAACCAGATCCTGAGGAGGAGGATGAACCAGCAGAACCAGCAGAACCACCAGCAGAGCTACCACCAGCAGAGCTAGCATGGGATACAGCAGCACTACCACCATTGGTACACTTTCTCTTGGCCTTTGGACATTGGCAGAGACAGGTAGAAATATCACAGGTTGGGGTTTGGATTGATGCCAAAATCTCACATTTTGATTTACATGATTCCTTACTGGAATAGTTTATAATAATTATATTAGAATTCTAAACATATGGTGGATGTCTGCACTGCATTAATGAATGATAATTACTCAGAGGCGGTGATAATTTGAGATTCACCAGTGTGGTAGGTACAGGTACATTTGTGCTTCTGTACGACGGCAGAAGTGACGGCGACGGCCAACAAGACAAGTAATAAGATTGATTTATTCATTTCGGTATATAATTAATTATCTATTTGATTTGATATGATAAATATGAAAGATTCTTGCAATATGTATCTAAGGTTATTACAGGAGGCAAATACTGGACCCAACCGCCTACACCACGAAAAAAAACAAACAAAAAAATTACAAAAAATCCTCAAAAAATCTAAAAACTAAACAAAAAAAGTTGTAAAGATGAAACAGGAGGTGGGAATTTGTGATTCTTTTGCACCTTACGAAATTTCATTTCACACTTGGACGAAAACACTGATATTATCTATGGTAGTATCACTAGTGTCAATATTTGATAACTCCGAATAGATTTCAAATTTTGGGTGTTATTTTTTATGAACTGGTAAATAAATTTGTTTTGAAATCTTCATCTTTGTTTAGTCTGGTGATGGGAAACTCAACTAGTTAGATAATTAAATTATCTATACTGTTTATCTTTTTCTTTAAGATCTCTCTTTAATTTAATAGTTAAGATAAAGTGTTAGATGATACTCTTTAAAAATCATTCACTTCAATTCGATCTAGGAATACACGAAACCATATCTAAAAACATTAGGTCCTGAAATAGTTACTGTTCTTCTATATTAGTTTACCATTATAAATTAAGGATTAGTAGATTATCAACCGAAGGGTGTAGAATCCCATCGAAAAATTTTGTATGTTAAATTCGAATCTCCAAATATCTATTCAAGTCACAGGATAAACTTAAATTCACCATCTTTAATTATACGGCCCTGACAATATTCCAAGTATAAAATTAATACAGTGGAAATAATACATTATAATTTATTGTCGAACTTAGGAAAGCTTATGGGATGGGATGGTATTTCTTTAGATGGATTAAGGACTAGTTGGAAATAATCGGTATCAATCCACTTATTAAATTTCAGTCCAACATTCTTTAATGTACATAGAAATTTAAATCCGTATCTCTTATGAAGTTTTATGGATACTTCATTGCCACCACTGACAATGGCTATCATATGGTAATAATTCATCTCTTTGGCAATTCTGATGATAGCCCCCAGCAAGAAAGAACCAACCTGTTTTCCACGATGGTCCGGGTGTATGTAGATGCTATTGGTCGACGTATAACGGTATCCATGTCTCTCCCGATATCTCGTTATATAACAAAAGCCAACAACCATTTCATTCCCAGCAGGACCAAGCTTGGTAGCAACTATATAAGGATGTTGTAGATTGATGACCACATTTTCGAATCGTTTTTTCATTTCTTCAACATTGATTAGTTCCTCTTCGAAAGTAGCAATCTCATTCTTAATAGAGTAGTTTGTAAATGTCTGTAATAGCTTCAAGATCTTCATATCTTGCATTTCTAATATTAATTGGACACTCCATCATAATATTATTATATGTATTTGATAATAAAAATAATATATAAATATTACTGATAAATGTACAAAATTTAAATTAAACTTGTAAAACCATTTAGTGAACATTTAGGGAAGGGTTATTTTTGCGCATCGATCACTTCTCAACAAGCAACTTGAGAAATAAGCAATAATAATTTTATAAAAGTAAATTTTGGGTTTATGAACATTGGCGGTGTGATTTGAGATTATTCTAAGATTGGTTTTTTATATATTTGTTTTATTAGTTAGATGATAAAAATAGTGGTTTAGTGATGGTGGCGGAGGAGTAGAATAGGGGAGTTTGATGATCTACATTTAGCACTTTCGAAAATGTTGAATGTAGTTCACCTCAAAGGTATAGTTAATTAATTCTAGTGGTGTGAATAATATTAGGTTGGCATAGTTGGTGTGTGAAAGTTGAAGGTTGTTTGTAAGGTGAATGTCATTGATTGATTGATTGATGGTTGTTTGTTTTGTTTACATTATATTTATATAATATAATATATTTAGTATTTAATTATGCATCTATATATATAAAATAATATATTATTATTATTATTATTAAAAAAGAAAATGGATTGGTTTGGGTTGTGAAGTTAACTATCCGGGGGATGGAGTTGTTGGTTGTTGCCAACAATAGGATTAGTATTTGCTAAATATAGGTTGTTTAAAAACTCTCCAAGTTGTTGAAGACATTTTCTTGCTCTCCAATCCAAGATCGATGGGAAATCATATTGATTGGAGTTGTATGATTTTGATTTCTTGATGTGTGCCTTGGCATCTGATTTTCTGTCCTCTTGAATTGCAATCTCTGCCAATCCTACATTTGAATATGGAATAATAAAATGGTCATATGAAATCTGTTTTTCGTAGGTCAACGAAGTCTGAACAAGAAAAGAAGAAGAGAAGAAGTTGGTTGCTAGTTGTTAGTACCAAACATCGAAATAGAATGATGAATATTATAAGCTACATACTGTGTAAATGTTTCTTTGCTTCTGGGAGTTGATTGAGTTGTTGGTAGTTTGCACCAGCCATGTAGTTACCGACTGCCAGCTCCTCTGGTGAGAGTGATGGGAGCTGCAATGCCTCCAAGAGTATCTTGTTGGATGCTTCGAAATTGTGTGCTTCGTTTAGGTAGTGCTGCTTGTGCATAGGCACGCTCGAATGCGTTCAGCTTTTTTGTTCTTAATATAACGGTTGGCTTTACGGAGTGAGAACTCGTCGAAATCATATCCCTTTCTTACGTTTGCCTCGACGCTAGACATGACTTTGAGTGCGGCCTCCTGGTTGTCCATCATCTCATAGCAATATGCAAGCTGGTACTGAATGAATGACTTGAATCCAGAGGAGGTAGTCTCCTCCAAGAACTTGGAGAGATGCTTCTCTGCGGCGGTCCAATTCAAATTCAAAAACTCATTGTATCCCAACTCTGACTCCAAGAACAACTGCAGCTGTTTCAACTCGCCTGAATTCTTCAAAGCATTACTGTAGCTAGCTGAAGACTGCTGAATGCTTCCTTGCTTTCTCAAGATTGCACCTGACATGTAGTTGATCATAGCTCCATCTGGATAGGATGCCAACAATTCCTTCAAAGTTGGATCGGCAGCGACGAAATCCTCGAAAAAGAATGCATATAATAGTGTGTAGCAACACTTTGCCATAACCGCTGTTGTTGTTGGTCAAAGATAGCGTTAATATCTAAACTCAAGTCGAAATCAAATCATCCAATTAATTGCCTTTCTCTTACATCTAATTCCAGTGTTGACATCGGACGAAAACTTGATCTCTTTCAAACCTTCCCATTCTGTTGGCCTTAAATCCAATACCTTCGACCAGCCATACATATTGAGGAGGCACGACTGACACGAGGAAATGGAAGATTCCCACGCCCGTAGTATGCCATGCTGACAAGGTGCTGGTATGCAGGGAATGTCGTTGGCAGCTGTGTAACCATCTCGAATGCCTGGTAGAACTGCTTCCACGACTTTCTAAAGGACATACCAGCCTTGATGTTGTTCTGTGCCTTGAATTCGATGATGCCCTTCATCACCATAGTCTCAGCGTAGACCAGCTTGGCAATGAGGTACTCTGCCTTGGTGAAGGCCGACGGCGAGGCATCGGAGCCGTTTGTGCTGCTCGACAGCTTCTTTTCGTCCTTCTCTTGCTTCAAGTAGAGTGGTTTCTGCGAGAGCTGCAATGAACGAGCCAACTTTTACACTCGCCGATTCTCTTTGTAGCTTCTTCATTGTCCTCCCTTTGTCTCTGTCAAAACAGCTTTAATAAAAGCGATATCTGCATACAGCAATGCAAACAAAGGTAATTTACTATTATATTTTATCAAGATCTGTTCGCATTCTATCATTCATTCATTGATTCATTCATTCAATTTGATTGTATATAATAGTAAATAAAACATGGGATTAGCATTCATTCTAATTTGATTTAATCTTTGCAGGTAAATTGCAATCATTAGTATTGAATTGATCAATATAATACATACCTCCAAGTTTGAATCCCCAAAACAATTGAATTGCTTGGTGTAATTGATCCAGTTTCTGTATTCATTTGATTTATATTTATTTATATATATATCTAAATCTCTAAATTTTATATTATCTATAATAATATATATATATATAATACTCTATTATTACAACAACAACAAACAACAATGACTTGATTGACTTGTCTGATTGATTTGTAACTACTTAAATCAAACTAAACAAAACCAGTGATTTAGGGGGGAATATGACACACAGGTTGGTGATTTATAACTAACAATGTCAAACAACACAATGCAAATATCTAAAAAAAAAAACACTAAAAATCAATAGTCTTTTTGAAAAAAATTGTTTTAAAAAAATTAACAAAACTAACACTTTTAATTTGCTGGGAATGGAGTTGTCTAATATGCCAGTTGTCCCTTGTTTTTCCTGTGTATTTTTCAGCAACCCGAGTCGACCATAAATTATTATAATATGGTGACGTGTAATTAGAATATTTTTAGATTTTTAAATATTATTTATTTTATTATTAGAGCAAAATCAAATATAAAATAATAAAAATAATAATAATAATAATAATTGCAATAATCAATCACCAGAGTTAATAAATTTTGATTTAGATAGGTGGATAAAAAGAAAGATAATATAAAGCAAATTTGGAATTGATGATATCATCAACAATAAAAAACAAAAAACAAAAACAAAAAATAACAAAACCTCATAATTCATGATTATAAAATCAATTTAAAGTAATGAATAAAATGTTGTACTATCGCGAGAAAATTAGTCAATGGTGACTGTGTTACCTCATATTTATTAGTCGAAATCACACACCACACAGATAAATATAAAAACCCATCTTTACATACAGTGATATTATGTAAAATATCTCTGATAGATTTTTAATTTTACCTTCTTTAATAATATTATTAAGTGATAAAATAAATTAAGAATATAGTTATAAACATCTAAGTAACATTACCCAAAAACAATGTCATTGTTGCTCTAAGGCACAATTCACGAGACTTGACAAGAAGAATCAATGATCAAGATCAAGTCCAGTTATTTACAGGTAGGATTCTTTCACCAAACCATAAAATGTACTTTTTTCAAAGTACAATTACCAAATAGATATATAGATATTTGACTAATATCTAGGGATTCTTAGTGACAAGACACATTTTTTATTTTATATCTTGATTGTTTTTTAAATATCAGTGTAAAATTATTGAATACCACATATCTTTATGATGATGACAATAACATGAAAAACTAACATGTGTGTAACTCCCAGCTAATGGATAGTAACTGAAAAGTTGAATACTTTATTTTATTATATATATTAATCAAATCATGATTTAATAATATTTGATTGGTTGAGGATGCATCCATTGTTCTAATCGATTGATTTGGCTGGCACAATATGGGAGCTTTGTATCTGATTGTGTAAACTCAAAAAAAAAAGTGATTGGACTTTTTATCGGAAGTGCCAGAGGAAAGGGGTAAAGCATTCAACAAGAGGACCCTAATAGATTTTTTTATTTAATTTTTTAAAAACAGGTTTTGGATTTGATTAGTGGATTATGAATGGATATCTACCACCAACCAACCAACCATTTCATCTATTTTTTCTTAACATCTAAATAAATTAAAATAACATATGCATTAAATTTAAAGAAGTCTTAATTATTATTATTGATTTATTATTATTATTTTTTATTATGGTTTAAAAGAATCAAACAAGAAAAGATAAAAGAGAAGGAAAGGAAGAAGAGTATAAAGTTGACTTTTAGTAGAAGAAGAAAAAGGTAGAAGACTCAGAGTTATAGCTATAGAAAATAAATAAAAAAATGCAAAGCTTATCACCACAGTTAATTGCAAATATACTATTTTTGGAATATAAACAATATATAGTTATATTGGAAACTACAACATTGTCTATTATAATGATGCTAGCAAAAAGGAAGTCAAGCTTTAATGAAATTGGTGGCACTAATGCCACTTGCACTGGAAGTGAGTCTTCTACACCTGAAATTGTTTCATTCATCACAACCTAGTTGTGCTGGTGGTGAGCGTGCTGCTTGTGGTAGTGCCAGTTGCAGTTTGCATTCACCCTATGTTTTACATTTTGATCGTCAAAACTATGCCTATAAATTGTTGATAAAACACTCGTTGGTTTGTCGTCGTTGGAAAGATGGGGTTATAAAATCTGATTCCGTTGAATCACATTACGATCACAGATACGCATGGCCTGCGCGACTTCTGGTGTCTTTCATCAACAGAATCAACAAATTGCCACAGTGACCAGCCTCAGCTTCATCGTATCGGAGCAACTAAAGGGCGCCAATCCTCCAACACACTCGCTCTACCACCAGCATTGGGTGGCCAGCAGCGGATCGAGCACGGGCGGATCGTCGGTCAGCGCAACATCCGTTTCCACCTACCAAATCTACAACAACACATCGATGTCTCATATTATTCCCGACATTTTCCGTCATTACTCCTCGAATCGAGATAGGAAGCACCAGCTACGCCGGAAACAATGGAGCCAGGCAATCTCAGTGCAGGATCAAGGCTTTTCGATGGCTCTGAAAAATCTCTTGCCAAAGGAGCTGGATGTGTTGCGAAAAGAGGATTTGGCAGAGATTGTTAAAGAGCGGATTGCTTATCAAAACACTGAGGTTGACACATGATTCTTGGAAGGCTTATTTACCCTTCTGATTGTTTCCACAACTTTTGGTGGTGGCCCACTGGAAAACACTGGGATCTAAGTGGAAACAGCCTAGCCGATGCCACCATCATCAATATTCTCCAGAAACCTAACATCATTTGCGATCCCTCCCATCTCCGAAATCTCAACCTATCACACAACCAGCTTTTCCAATGGTGTTGTCCTGGCTCTTTCCAAGCTGATCAAAAACTTCCAGGCACAAACAATATCAATCTTTTCGCACAATCTTATCACACTCGGATCCTATCAAGCAGCTTTCTAGAATCAATGAAATTCTGCAACCACTCAGTTTAGACTCCAACTTTCCAATAATCGTATTAACGACCTGGGTGGAGTGCTATTGTGTCGATATCTCCAGACCAAACAAAGCAACCTCGTTGAGCTAAACTTGACCAAACAACAACCTCACTTGTGAAACAATCGATTTTGTTGGGCTGATGCTCTAAAGTGCGCATTCCACCAGCACTGGAAAACACTATTGAAAACTCTTAAACTCTCATTGATTGCTATGGGCCAGGAGGAAATGAAGGCCTTTCAGTCGGGCACTTCGCTCTCCCAGTTGTCGACTTACAAGCCTTTCGATGGCCCGCATGTGCAGTTACAGGGAATAGCTGGCGGTGGTACCTTGGCGGCAGGCCGGTGCACTCTCAACCTCGCTACTGCATCTTGACCTCAGATACAACATGATTGCTCCAGCTGGAGCTATTGCACTTGCAACCTCACTGTCCACCAACTGCACCCTCCAATCTCTCAACATTGGATACTGTTCACTTGGACAAGACTTTGGAATGCAGCTTGGAGCCAATTTGGCACGCAATCAAAACACTCACCAAGCTGTGGGTAAACGATAACGCCATCGGAAGCAAACGGTTTCACAGCTATTGCAGAAGCGATT
>RCNN01000138.1:0-84126 GCA_003667245.1 Heterostelium multicystogenum | reverse complement strand
ACAACAAAGATAGTTGCTTGCTTATCATCTATTTAAATTAATAATAGTATTGAGATCACCATTTCATCATCAGCATCTTCGTCTTTCATCATCATCATCAACAACAACAACACTCTATCTTCCTTCAAACACCGTAGCTACTAGCACATCCTGTCTGGTTTAGCAAAGTTTAACTTTATTTATTTATTTATTTTTGATATCAAATTTGTTATATTTTAGATAATCAATCAATCAACCCAGCTAACCTAGGTTCCGTTTTTGTTTGTAGAAGAAGGAATAGTAGTAGATAACAGAACATAGAAATTATAGTAATAAATCAGCTATCAAGAAGTAACTAGTTATTGTATATAAAAGGCAGAGAAAGAAGGATTATTATTTTAAAAGTGCTACTCTCGTTCTTTTTAATTTACTTCTTTTAAACCTATTATTATTATTTCAAGTTACATTGGTAAGGTTTGGTTAGATCTAGATTTTAGCTACCAATAACTAATATCACTCTATTCATTTATATTACTATAGTAATTTTAGATAAAAATTAATAACAAATAATGCAATCAATTAAATTGGTGGTTTAGTAGGTGATGGTGCTGTGTCGGTAAGACATGTCTCCTCATTCTCATACACTTCAAATTCATTCCCAACCGAATATGTACCAACTGTATTTGATAATTATTCAGGTATATATTATAAAATGTTAAGTTATTGCTAATAATCAGCTTCACTAGTGTCGTCGTTATACTATTGGCTGATCGCTAGACGAAATTTTAATCTGGTGAAACATTATTGTGCAATTTGATATTAATATTAAACAATTATTCAGCAAATGTAATGGTTGATAACAAGACCGTTTCTCTTGGTCTTTGGGATACTGCAGGTCAAGAAGATTACGATCGTCTTCGTCCATTGTCATACCACAGACAGACGTTTTCCTTATTTGCTTTGCCATTATAAGTCAAACCTCATACACCAATGTAAAGTCGAAATGGTATCCAGAGGTCAACCATCATTGTCCAAACAGCACAATCATCTTGGTCGGAACTAAATGTGATTTGAGAGACGACAGAGAGGCTTTTAGAGAAACTTAAAGAGAAGAATCAAACTCCACTCACCCCACAACAAGGTGAGCAAATGGCTAAAGATATTAAAGCTTTCTGTTATTTAGAATGTTCTGCTCTTACACAAAAAGGTAATTACAACAATCGAAAACAACCACCATGAATCCTCACAAACAAAATAATTAACAATCTTTTATTCTTTCCCTCCCTTTTTTATTTATATTTTTTTCACTTGTACAACTTAAAAATTTATGACATTTTTCTAATAATAATCATCTAGGTCTTAAGCAAGTATTTGATGAGGCTATTAAGGCTGTGATTTTCCCAGATAGAGACAAGTCAAACAAATCTAGCAAATCAAAATGCACCATACTATAAATTGTTAAATTTAAAAATCAAAAATAGTTTTTTTTTAATTCATCAACTACAATATTCCATCCTCAACATCACAACAATAACAATAACCAAAGAGTAGTACATTAATAAATTAAAACCCATCTCATACTCAATACTATGAGAAGAGCCCAATTATACATAGATAGAAGATAACAAAAAAGATAAAATAAAAAACAAATTAAAAAAACAAAATACTTTTTAATCTAAACAGTTTCCCGCACAACAGGAGGATATGCCGCCAAGAACTGTGATACTCACAGCTTTTCGGTAACTATTTCTGTTATTAAGGTTAATGTTTTGTACAATTTATTAATTTAAAGTGCTTAGAAGTGGTGTTTTGTTATTGAGTTTCTCCAGTTTCAGGTGTATGAAAGCTGCTCTTTTGATTTTATTTGAAGTTGACAAGATATTTATTTTGTTTTTTTCACTTTGATTGGAGATCAAAATTGGCATTGAGAAGGAGATCTATGTTGGTTAAAAATTGTCATTGAGCAGGTTTTGAGAAGGTTGAAACAACACTTAAACTTGGAATTGATTGAATATGATTGGAGGTTCCATCAGAATTTACTGGAAAATAACTGGTCAATTAATTGTGAGCTTGGATTGAACACTATATATACTCCAGAGGTTCCATGGTTCAAATAACTTTTTAAAAACAAATAAAATGAATAGACAAATTATTTTAGCATTAGTTTTCATTGTTTTGGGACTTTTCATTACCATCAAGTAAGTAAAGAAGTACAAATATAAATATCTAATACCAAGGAATAACGCTAATAAATACATTTAATTAATTAGTGCCCAAGATGAATGTAGCACTTCTTTATGTGGTGGTTTAACTGAAATGATCTGTTGTCCTGGATATACGTAAGTCATGACTAAGTTATCATTGATCTGATCTCTTGTTAACAAACAAATTTTCTTAAAAAATAGTTGTTATCCAAGTCCAGTATGTTGTGACTTCCCAGGTACTTGTATAAAGAATTAAATAAGCAGACTAAACTTGAAAGTGAATTAATTCTTTAAATCAATAACATATGTTATCAAAATAAATTAAACATATAATTCTTTGAATTATAGTTATACTATACTATTACTACATTCTATCTATTTCCACATTATTATCTGACTACTTCCTGCTGGAACACTGAACTTTATACTTTTAAGCAATATATTCATGAAAAAAATTCAAACAAAAAATAAACACACAACCTAACCCAATCTAAACCCCCAGATATTAAGAATTAGAATAGTCTATTCTCAAAGGTATTGCTTCATTCTAAAAGAATATCATTAATAATAATAGTAATAATATAACAATCAATAATGTTGCTAAAATAGTTTTTAGAATCATCATAGAGATATCATGAGTATAAATAGAAATAGTATTAATAATAATAATAATAATAATAGACAGATAGTAGAGTTGAATAATGGACTGCAAGCTGATGACGATGAAGAAGATAAGTCGGTGGTATTGGAGGAAGAGAAGTATGTAGATTCACTATCACGTATCATACAGAGGGATTACTTCCCTGATTTGCCGAATCTAAAGAGTCAGCTGGAATGGATGGATGCTGTGGAATCAAATGATATTGCAAGAATGCAAACTATACAAATGCAGTCGATTAGACGACTAAATACATCCATAAGACAAAAGCATGGTAGTACGAGACATCATCAGTCTTTGGATACACCAGCCCAATTTGACAGAACTCCTGGTGTACAGCAGCAAACCACTACAACCAACAGCAGTGTAAATAGTAATGATGAAAGTCAAGAAAAAGATATAATCGATGGTATTGGTTTGGATCAGTTTGTTGCAAACTACAAGAGTGAGGACGATGCTAGTTATTCGGAAATATCAAAGAAGAACAAGTTGGAGAATAGCTTGAAGTACAAGTGGATGGAGGATGCTTCCAAAAACCAGAATCAACAGCTTTTGTTGGAGTCGTCAGATTCACAAAAGACTGCTCCAGATTCGTGGAGTCACACGGTTCGCAACAGATTAATGTACTACCCAGAGGGCAAGGCAAAGTCGATGGTCGATCCCTCCACAATCATGGGCCCACCAAAAGAAATTGTTCGTGATAACACCAGAGTATCAGTGGATTTCAAAGAGAGACAAAAAGCAGCAGCCGAGAAGCAGCCAGATCCTACACCTTTCCATTCTCTCTCATTGCCAGAGCAGATCGCCCGGTTACAGAGAATGGAAAAAGAAGGCCACAAAATGGATGCATCCGACCTTGGCCTGCTGTCGACACCACAACTGACGCCAAGCAATCTCCAGGCCGACTATGGAGAGTCTCCACTCATGACTTGGGGTCGCATTGACGGAACACCACTGTTGCTCCCAGCAACCCCATATCAACACCACTCAACATAACCGATTCATCCAGAGGATCATTTAAAATACCAGAAACACAACCGAGAGAGAAGCTGGCATATTCACTTGCCGACAAATCATCAAATAGCAATACAAGAGGAGCAACTCCAAAGAACAAAAACCCAATTTCATCACTCTCGCCAGCAGCTCAAAAAGCTATTGTCAATACGATCGCCTCACCTTCTCAAATCACCGATGCTGGCCAAAGATCAACAGCTTCGAAAGAGCTACCAACAAACACCCAAGAGCAATATAAATACACCATCAAGCAGCATCAACCGCCAAAAGAACCTTTTAACACCCACACCCGGCAAATCATCAAAACTAACAACACCCAAGCCCTCCGATGTACTTTCAACACCAGCAAGAGAGAAAAGTATAACAGACGATCTATTAAACTTCTAGTACCCATATCATCAAGTTTGATATAATAATAATTTGGAATATATATGGATGTAAATAAATAAATATAAAGCAAAGTAGAAATAGAGTATGTTCTTTAAAAATTTCGATAACAGATAAAAGTACATCGAAAGTTTCGTTGATTCAAATCCTATACATGTCGTCATCTTCATTCTCAAAGTTCAAAAAGATCATTCATGAGAGTATTCAAATTGGTGAGAATTGTAAGATGGTAACCAGGTTGATGTTTAGTAAAAAATAAAAAACAAAAAACATCACAAAATTTGGGCAGAAATTAGGTCCTCCTTCTTCCTTCGGCTCCAAGTTTTTGGGATAGTTGTTGTCGAAGATTTTGGAAATTACTAAACGTGTTTAGAAAATTACGAAATATCTATTGTAAATCAACAACTTTTATAACTATTTTTTTTTTTTGATTTTAGATTTTCAACATTGTAGTGTCTAGATTGATCTGATCAATCAATTAATAACCATCATATTATTATCATTTCTTAATATTTCTTTAAGTATGAAATTAATATATATTACATTATTGTTAATCTTTGGATTATATCAATCATTGACTATTGTCGTAAGTTATGGAATTTTGTTGGATTTTCAAGATCCAAATTCAGATGGATATCAATATTCATAATTCAACTGACCATGTTGATTTAATAAGAATGGTGATAATCAAGTATTTGGAAATAAATTAAATGCTGGAGAGTGCAAGTTCAATACATTGGTACAGTTGAATTTTACCAATGTTCCAATGCCATCAGGAGGTTACGATATCAGTGGAATTCAAGTGATGCTTTTGAATGAAACCAGTGGAAAGCCATACCAGAAGGATTTGCTCAAGGTGTTGTCTGTTGATTTCATTGTAAACAAACCTGTTGCTAAGAAGTTGTTCTCATTTACACTCGCCAACATTGTTACCCCAATCGTATTCCCATCGCCATACGTCGTATCGGTGCTTGATAATACTACTACAACTATCCAGCTCAGCTACTATTCGATGGAAAACACCACAAATCCTGTTCAATTGGATTTGGCCTACTACCTCAAGTATTCGCTTTCAAATGAGAGTAAATCTATTCCTTTGATGAAAACAGCTAGCTCTGCTACTGCCAGTTTTGGACCATTCAACATTCCAGGAAATGGTGGATTATTCAGACAACAAAATAGTGCCAAATGGCTTCAAGATTTAGATGCTGTCTACTTCCAAACTTCGGCTTCGACCGGTATTGTCAATATCACTTTCACCAACAATGCTACTGGTGAAGTGCTCTGCAAGTCAACACCAACCTACAAAGGAGGAAAGCTATATGCCATGTCACCATGTGATGATATTATCTCAATTGTTAAAGGTACCACCTACAATACCATCACCTACTACTCCAACACCAAACCTTTGAAGAATGTCTATGCTTTCTTTAGTATATATGTATCTAATCAAATTGCTCCTAGTACCACTACTACTGGTTCCTCATCTGGTTCCGCATCATCTACATCATCGTCAACTACAGGATCTTCCACCTCTACATCAACTGTTACCTCATCTACTACTTCAACTGGAAATATTTCAACCGTTGTCAGTACTTCTACTAGTCCAGCAGTAACTGTTGTTGGAACTTCTTCCACAGGAACAACTGTTTCAACTACAGATTCTACCACAGGAACTTCAACAACCTCTGGTCCATCAGTTGGAACTACTATTGGAACTTCCACCACAGGAACTTCAACTACCTCTGGTCCATCAGTTGTAACTACTATTGGAACTTCTTCCACAGGAACAACTGTTTCAACTACAGATTCTACCATTGGAACATCAACCACCTCTGGTCCATCAGTTGGAACTACGATTGGAACTTCTTCGACTTCAAGTACAATTTCTCCAACTTCCACTCATATCGCTACATCAACCGGTCAAACCACAAGTTCAACTCATGTAGCTACAACAACTGGTCAAACCACTAGCCCTACAACTTCCACTCATATCGCTACAATCAACCGGTCAAACCACAAGTTCAACTCATGTAGCTACAACAACCACAGTTTTCTCCAACCTCCACTCATGTTGCGACATCTGTTTCAACTACTTCAACTACACATGAGCCAATCACAGCGATTTTGACCTCTATCGTAAGTTCTGCAGGACACAGTACATCAACAGGACCATCCTCTGGCCCATCCACCCACACATCAGGTCCATCATCTACCCACACATCAGGTCCAGCTACTCATGGTACTACTGGTGGTTCCTCAGGTGGTTCATCAGGTGGCTCCTCAGGAAAAACTCATGGTGGCTCCTCTGGTGGTTCCTCTGGTGGCTCAGGAAAAACTCATGGAGGTTCTGCTGGTGGATCATCATCTGGAGGTCATAGTTCATCGACTACTCAATCTGGAACTTCAGGTACATCAGGATCTCAATCAGGCTCACAATCAGGCTCACAATCAGGTACTGGATCACAGTCTGGATCACAATCAGGTTCCCAATCAGGTTCTCAATCTGGTACCTCAGGATTTATCACCACTCAATCAGGTACTGGATCTCAATCAGGATCATCTTCCCAACCAACTACTGGCGCTTCTGGTACAACTGGAAACTGGATCATCTTCCCAACCAACAACCGGTTCTGCGTCAACTGGTCAAACTACTGGTTCGGCATCATCTGGTCAGACCTCAGGTTCTTCCAGTGGTCAAACAACTGGATCAGCTTCAAGTGGTCAAACCACTGGCTCTGCATCTTCTGGACAAACAACCGGACAAACTTCAGGATCGAGTGGTCAAACCACAGGTTCCGCATCCACAGGTCAAACAACTGGACAAACTTCAGGATCAAGTGGTCAAACCACAGGCTCCTCATCTGGTCAAACCACAGGTTCCGCATCCACAGGTCAAACAACTGGACAGTCTTCAGGATCTAGTGGTCAAACCACAGGCTCTTCATCTGGTCAAACCACAGGTTCCGCATCATCTGGACAAACAACCGGACAAACTTCAGGATCTAGTGGTCAAACTACAGGTTCTGCATCTTCTGGACAAACAACCGGTTCTGCATCTACTGGACAAACATCAGGATCATCATCTAGTGGACAAACCACAGGATACACCTCAGGAGGATTATCAGAAAACAAATTCAATTTCAAATCAAACTCAAAGAGAATCAGGACTAAATACTATTAGGATCAAAATAATCCCCATTTTACATACACAACAACAACAACAACAACAACAACAAGACACTTCACAAATTTTGTACTTATTATAACATCGTATTGTATCGAATGTATGTATGACAGAAACAACAAATACAAAAATAAAATAAAATCAAAAACAAAAAATACAAATTTAAATATTTTATTATTATTAATAAAAACGAACGACTTTTTTAGAGTTTTTTTTTAATTTTTATGAAATTCTTATCTATCTTACTATAATTTAATTCAAATCATATTCTGTTATTTAGATAGCTTGTATTTAATATATAGTCTGTAGTAGTTAGTAGTTGTAAAATGGTTATTAAAGGTGGTGATTCTACCAACTATACTTTGGTCAAACCAAAAAAGAGAACACAGGATGATATCGAAAGAGAAGAGGTACAGAAAAAGAGAAGAGTTAAAGTATACCCAATCAAAGAGATCGCTGAGGGTTTGGTATCGGAGGATCCAAAGATTAGATTAGCAAATTTGGGACAGCTGAAGCTTTTGATCAACCACAACACTCTATTCACAGAGATTGAGTTATTACAGATTTGGAAAGCTTTGTTTTTATGTATGTACTAAGATAGACAGTCACCAATCAGGTGCTGCAGCGGACAACCAACAGAACACAACACTCATCTCATTTAATTGAAACTATGCTATAGATGTATGGGGTGCTGATAAACCATTGTGGCAAGATAAGTTGAATGAAAAGATATCTGATCTGATCGGTGTTTTCAATCTCAACGAAATGTCACTGCAATTCATCAGAACATTCTTTGTGACCATGTTCCAAAAGTGGCACTTAATCGATAGATATCGTTTGGACAAATACTACTCATTAGTCAGAAAGATGCTGAGAAAGTCATTCAAGTTCCTCTTGAAGTATCAAGATGCACCAAATGGAAGAGGAATCAACCTCTTGCAGGATTTCATTGAGGTCTTGAAGGAGACATGCTTGAATCCAGCATCGACCACCACTGCCGAGACCAACGGTCTCATTTTGCACATTGCCGATATCTACTTGGTCGAGCTCTACAATGTATCGCAAGGCTATCTCGATAGCTCATACCTCAACAAATTGCTCATGCCCTTTATCAACTACTTGGCTAAGTCTGAAGACGACGTGGCCATGCTCCGTATTAGAGATCGTATTTTCCACCGTATTATGACCACCTACTCGCCATTCGAGGAGCGTGATCCATGGATGATTGAAGAGCAGTACGACGAGAACGGTGAGGTTATCCAAACCATCTTCCCAACCGATTATAAAATGTTATCAAAATTATTTTTAGCCATTGCCTCATCAAAGTAACTATCTAACTATCTTCCCCACCAACGGTCCAACAGGCAATACTAACTCTGAGTTACCAACAGGAAAACAAAACAAGAAAATAGAAAATTATTATTTAACCTTAGTAACAGATTTGAAGCCACTGCCAATAAGTTAAAGGAGTTGGAAGAATCAGCAGACAACTTGATAGACCAAAACTATATTGATGAAGATGGTAATATTATCGAACAGGAAGGAGATGAACAATTAGAAGATGCTGAAGAAGATGAAGAAGATGATGAAGAAGATGCCGAGGATGAAGATGAAGATGGAGTAGAAGAAGAAGAAGAGTTAGACGAAGAGGAACTAGATGAAGAAGATTTTGAAGATGGTGAAGAAGAAGAATTAGACGAATCATTACTTCAATTGGATGAAGAAGAAGAAGAAGAGGAGGAAGAAGTCCAATTGCCACCATCAAAGAAAAACAACAAATCAAAATAACAAGAAAGTAGTTCCAGTTCCAGCTCCAACTCAACCAAAGAAACAGCAGAATAACAATAAGAAACAAAGAAAATAAAACAAACTTTTATCATTAAACTTTAGCACCATGCATGGCTATAATTATCTTTGTACTGAAGCATCATTTAGTCATTTGATAGATGAAGATAATAATTCGGTTTATTTACCGAGGTCTTTGTGTGAGAAGTATAGTAATAAAAATATCTAATATTTGATTGGAATTTATAAATACAAAGATTTTGCATAGGAACAAAATAAATATCTTGATCAAATGACACCAACTGGAACAGGTGCAAATCTTATTTGTGCATATTCAAAAAATACAAAAAACAAAAGAAATCTCTGTTACCAGGACCAAAATTTTTGACTTCAAAAATCAAAAAATGTACCTGGTGAGACGTACCCTACAACCTATCCTAGAGGACTTGGTTGTCACCAAAAACAAAGTTTTATTGTTTTTGATCAGTTTTAAAAAGTGATCTAGAGTTTTTATTGTTGTTGTTGGTTGTCAACAAAAGAGGAGAAAAGTAAAATAGTCCAACTGTTGTTGTTTTTTTCAAAGATAACAAGATATTATATTATAAAATTTAAATATCTACTATTTACAAAAAATATACCAAAAGGTAAACAAATAAATTTATAGCAATAGTATAATATCTGTCATATGTGATGTGCAATCTCATTTTAAAAATAAAATCGAAATGAGTTCAGTTACGATTGGATCCTATTATTTTGGTTTAGTTTCGGTTAGTTAAGTAACTGCAATGGATATGGAACAAGGATGAACGAAAGAAGCAAATATTGATGATGGACTATATTTTATCCCAAAATGAACTGCAAATATGAACAGTAATAATAATAATACAAATAGTAATAATGTAAACAACAAAATATTATTATCATTTTGATTCTAAAGAGTAGAGTATGTGTAGAGTATAAGAAGGGTGTAATACTTACTTATCAGAATGAATGAATGAAGGATGAATGATAGAATGATAGTGTGTTCAATTTAAATTTAACATGATTTTAATTAATTATAAAGCTAATTATTTAGGGGTATAACATCTACCCCATTCCATGTCACCACTTAGTAGTACTTCTACCTATAATTTCCAAATTTCAACTACAGCAAACAACATTCAATTTATAAAAAACAATATCAATTCTATCATTTCTATAGAATAATATAATCGTATAGTATAAGAATTATATAGTGTATTCGTATGTTCTGATGATCTTATTTAGAAATATATATGCAAATATAAACAACAAGACATCATTAAACTAATGCTATTAAAGTAACAAACCGAAACAAACCAAACAAACAAGCAACAGAAACATATCATTTACATCTGTCACAATTAACATCTATCCAATACATTATATTATTATTTTTATTATTATCATCATTTCAATAGTCATAATGTATTAAGCATCATATCATATTGATTATAATAATAATTTATTTGAAAATTCGAATGCCAAGCAGCAAACAAAAATCGAAACGAAATTCAAATTAATTACGCTCCTTCATCTTGACTGTTGATAGAAAATTTTCACCATTTTCAAAGAGCAGCTTATCGCAACACAACTATTAAACTGCCTCTTGATCATTTAAGAATTTTTGATATGATAGATTTTTATAGATAGATAGTTATTTAGATATCCAATAGATACAAAACACTGACATTCATTTATGAATATTAATATTTATTTTAATTCAGCAAAATAGTATACATTACCTCCTACCAGGATATAGCTAAATAGATTTAGATAGTTGGACAGTTCGAACAGTTAGCTCTAGATTTAGATTTTGATAGAGATATATAAGATAGAGATAGAGATAGAGAGCTAAACAGTTACAAAAGTCCGATTTTGTTTGAATAGTTTCTATCTTGTTTTAAAGATGAAATTCGGTAAACAACTTCGATATGAATGTGTTCCAGAATGGAGAAGTAAATATATTTCCTACGGAAAGTTAAAGAAATATTTGCGTTATCTGTATACTCCTGTGACAGCAAAGACTCCCCCTGATGAATTGAGAAAGAGATCTTTGTTGAACTCAGGACATGATGACCATATTATTGTTGTGCCTGTCGGCGACGAAGCACAGCCAATGGTATCGACTCAATTTCCAAATCCCGAGCAACATCCTCAAAACCAAAGCATTCAGCAACCTCAAGCTCAACAGCAACAGGTTTATTTAGATGGAACCGATAGTAGACACAGTAGCTTGGGCAGAATCGATATGAAAGAAGTGGCACAAGCAGACGAAACACATACATTCATGACTAAAATCGACAAAGAAAAGCTCTTCTTTAAAAAGATGAATGAAGAGTTAAAGAAGGTCAACGATTTCTTTATAATAAAGGAGAAAGATCTGATTGTTCATTACAATAAATTGACTGAGCACGCATCAATGGTAAGGAAATCAATGGCACTATTTTTAAGAACAACCAACATTCTAATTCCATAATTTTGGTAAACAGATATTGAAAGACCAGAATCCAAATCCAAAGCTATTAAAGAATATTCACAGAGCATTTCTAGAGCTATATCAAGGATTGACAATGTTGGAGAACTTTGTCAGATTGAATCACACTGGTTTTTCAAAGATCCTAAAGAAATTCGATAGATTAACTTCAAAGAGCATCAGAGAGACCCACATGGGTCTGATTGAAAAAGAGACATTCTTTGCTTCAAAAATATGGAAAAATATGAAAGAGGATGTAGAAGTATGAATCATTACTATAGAATCAGAGATGGAGAGGTTACTAATGCTTTGATCTCATTGTTTAGTTATTGTTTTGTAAGATATTTAAAATTGAAAAGTTGACAACAGCGAGACACAAGCTCAGACCGGTATCGATGTCAAACTCAAACCGATTGGCATATGATGAAATTGGGTCTGGCAATTGGAAGCAGTTTAGCAGCACTTGCATTTTTAATTATATTATTTATTAGTGGAGCTGTCGGAGTTGACCCAGACTGGGGACGTTTCGTTTCGGTTGTGCCGATTTTCCGTGGTGTTGGTATTCCGATCTTAGCGGTGTGGCTGTGGGGTGTCTGTGTATTCATCTGGAGAAGCAGCGTGTCAATTATATATTGATTTTTGGATTCGATCCACGTACCACGGTGGGACAGTCGACGTATCTTCAAGACAGCATCGGCACTTTCTTCGATCTGGCTATTCACATATCTACTGTTTTGTGGAACTATCATGGGAAATTTCAAATTCCTCCAGATGCCTGCACAGGTATATCCACTGGCGTTGGTTATTTTCTTTTTGATCGTAGTATTCTTCCCCTTCAGATTCTTCCACAGAAAATCAAGATTGATGCTTTTCAAAACACTCGGAAATGTAATAATCACTCCATTCGGTAGTACTAAATTCAGAGCACTGTTTTCTTGGTGATGTCTTGACATCCATGGTCAAGACTATCTTTGATTGGGAGTATACAGCATGTTATTACTTCACTGGTGATTGGCTTACCAATAGTAAGTATTTCAGTTAGA
This sequence comes from Heterostelium multicystogenum, assembly GCA_003667245.1. NCBI lineage: Eukaryota > Evosea > Eumycetozoa > Acytosteliales > Acytosteliaceae > Heterostelium > Heterostelium multicystogenum. The sequence continues at coordinate 71,375 of RCNN01000138.1, read as the reverse complement.
TTGACTATTATTAATGCAATTGATCATTTTAACTAATTATTTTATATTTAGATGGTGCAAGATGTACAAGAGTAAATAACATTGCCTTGCCTATTATTTCTGGTTTGCCACTACTTTGGAGAATGATGCAGTGTGCTCTTTTATATAAAGCCACCAAGAGAAAGATTCATCTTGGAAACACAACGAAATATGCAGTTGGTTTTACTGTTGTATTGTTCTCTGCTCTCAATGGAAATTACTCAAGTAGGTAGTATAGAAGCTAAGGAATTTTTGAAACATTACTAATACATACCCTATAGATTATCCAGAGCCATGGACACCAGGTAGAATTCTTTGGTGCATTTGTTTTATTCTAGCAACACTCTATATGTATACTTGGGACGTGTTGGTAGATTGGAGATTGATGTGGATGGGAACTCCACGACCAATGCTCAGACAACACTTGATTTACAAAAAGTATATTTGGGCATACTACTATGTCATTTTCAGTAATTTCATTTTCCGTTTCGCCTGGACACTCACCATCACACCACTCGAATTTAACATTGGTATCAACAACGAGTTGTTTGTAACCATTTTGGCGACTGTAGAGTTGTTCCGTAGATTTACATGGGCTGTATTCAGAGTCGAAAATGAGCACGTACAAAACTCTTTGCAATATCATGCATTTGATCTCTCCAGTGCTCCATGGAGCGATGAGCTTAAAAAATCAATGGAGCCAATCGATATCTCTCCAACCAACAATTCCAGTGGCGCTACAACTGGAGCTGAAGGTCAGGAGTTCGCCAACAGCTCTAAGAACTGGACATACTCTGCCAACAAATATTACTCCAAGGACAACAGTTGGATTGAGAAAATCAAACAAAAGATATTCAAAAGAAAACCAAATGATCATGAGAAGGAATCTTTAATTAATAGAGATTCGGAATAATATAACACAGTACCACTTATATATACCATATATTAAATATTTAAAGAAATATGATAAAAATTATATAAATAAGAAATATAAATAAAATATTATCTTTTTTATTGCTCCCTTCCATTAAACTATCTAAAAATGAATAACATAGATTTGATTGTATTCTTAGATTTTACTTTTATTAGTTAATTTTTTTTCTTTGATTGTTTCTTTGGTTTCTTAACTTCCTCTTCAACTTCAACTTCGACTTCATCTTCGTTTTCTTCATATTCTTCTTCACCAAAATCAAAACCACCTTCCTCTTCTTCTTCATCATCAATTAAAGTACTAAATGGATCTTGATACATTTTGATTAACTCTTCCATCCATTCAACATCATCATGGGTTGTTTGTAATAGTTTTAATATGAAACTGTTTTCTTTAACATTTGATTGATTCTTTCTTTTCTTGTTCTGTGAGCAAATGGTGGTTAGTTAGATTATTGCTATTGTAAACGAATCAATGATTCTTACATCTGATTTTTCGGTTGTCTTGGAAGAATCTTTCCAATCAATGACGGCAGGTGAAATTTTGAATTCAGCAGTAGAGTCTTTGGTGTTCATTGAGATGGTTCTTGTAAGCTCTTTGTTGTTGAAGAATGGGTTTTCTTTGAATTTGAAGGTAACTTTCTTATGTATAAAGTCATCGTCAGCGAACTCTGAACCAGCAGTGAAGTCCTCGATGTATTCAATGATCTGTTGATCATATGTATCAAACATATCGATGAGACCACGTGAAAGGACGGTACCCCAGAACATAGGTACTTCTGACTTGGCAATCATGCTGTCTCTTTTATTGTATTCAATTTGCAATTGATTAGCATAGTTCTTTTCAATGGCAAAGACTTTCTTCTTGGTCTCTTCACTGATTGCGTCAATCTCTGATTGAATCTTCTTGATGTTCTCTATTACTTCTGCTTCTGACATCTTTTATCACTATAGTGTAATAAATAATTAACAACTAAATTAATTTTTCAAAACAACTTTCGATTATTTCGATTTTCTTTAATTTTTAGTTTTTTTAAATTAATTTATATCTTTTGGTTGACTTCAAACTTTCAAAAATTTGTTGCATAATTAATTATTTCACATCCAGATAATATGCAATTATGGATAATAAATTGATCAATTAAAAATGAAAAAACTATGTCCTATTTATTTAGTTAATGTGATTAAATAGGCTGGGTATGCCCTATCAGTCTCGTATATCATAAAAGTGGTTCCGCTGCCGACACTGTCGTAGTATGTCATAACTCCATTGGCATCAGGGCCTTTTTGGGGAGGTCTTCTGAGTGAACCATCGGATTGAAGCACAATATAATCTCCAACCATGACACGTGCTAAGAAAAATTGATATTTTCCATTATTTAAATTGTATACATATGAGATCGAATATGAAGCATTGACTGCAAAGTATGCTGCTATGCCCCATGCACCACCATTGCAAAATCTTAAATCAAATGCATGGGCATCATTGTAGATTTTTGATGGTTCGATTTTCTAGTTCCGTGGAATAAAAATTGTTCATACTTGTTCAATGAATGGGCACTAAATGATACAGATGGATCTAACCTCCTTGTTAATGCCTTGGCTTTGTTATAGTATCTTGACCAACTTTCATTGTTTTGGACTTTCTCAATCTTTTCGATTTTGTGGGGGGCTTTCAAAGTCTTGTGGAAATAATCATTCACCATTTTGCCTTCTTGTGATGATAAGGGAATTTCGACCAGTCTTTCAACATTATCACTTATATCCCAAGGATATTCCATTTTGAAAGAGGATACCTGTCCTTCAAGCATCAATATTTGTTTTTCTACACTTGAGGTATAGATAAATGGGCCATAGATATCAATAGAATCATCAGTTGGATTTCTAAGTTCACAGAAATTTGATTTGATGATCTCGGTAATCTTTTCTTTTTGGAGTTTGAACAGTTTAGAACTAAAGAATATTGTAATTTGGTGGTATATGGAGGCCTCTATGCTAGTTATCAATTTGTTTCTTGATGTGGTTGGATTTAGGTTTGTTGACCATAGTACTATGTTTTTTAGATCTTTATCGACATTCGAATGATTAGATGCCAAATAAGGAGTGGAAGTGTCAGTTTCAAAGTTTAAATCGATATCCATTTTTTTGCGTTTGATTTGTCGATAGTTTGTTTGATATTTCAAATTGACTTCAGTCATACGTTGAAAATCAATTTCGTACGATAGCTCATTGACGCCCTTGCTTAAAATAAATTTCTTTACACCTTGTTGGTAAGCTGATTCTATTTGATAATTTTGATCAGGGTCAAAATTTTATAAATCTACCATCATTTTCTCTCCATTCCCACTTGAATAAATTGAATTATAATAATTAATAGAAGTTTCTGGAAAAAATGAACGGATACTTACTTGGTAACCTATGGAAATATCATTTGACTGAAGATTTCTTTGTTCCAATGATTTTGAGTTGTTATAGGTTTGGTTGTTGTAGTTTTGTTGTTTGAGTTGATTTGGTTGTTATTACATTGAGATAGGTATAGTTTAATTTGAAGAATACATTCATCGTTGATATCAATAATTTTGATATGCTTCAAAGAAGATGTTTGGTAATTATTTACAAATTCAATGATTGAGGAAACAATAGACTGAGCAGCAATATCTTTGGGTATTCCATAAATACCGGATCCAATGACCGGAATTGAAATTGAATGGTATCTTCCTTTTGTTGCAAGATGTAGAGTCGAAGTAATGGCTTCTTTAACTAGTGATATTGCTTGATTTGGAGAATAGTTTGACCATATTGGAGCAACGGTATTGATAACTGTTTTGATTCCGTATTTAGTTAGCCCATGAGCAGATATTTCAACAGATTCTCCAGGTTTAAGAGGACCATATTTGTTAATATAGGAAGTTGATTCTACTTGAAATCTAGGACCCGCTGCTCTCGAAATTGCTGCTGCAATTCCACCAGCATGAAATAGTACATCATTGGCTGCATTGACAATAACTTCTGTTCCACAAGATAATATGTCTTTCTTTTCAACCTCAATTAATGTTGAGTGAACCATAATCTTTGAGTTTAAGTTAGAAAAGTTGCGATTATTACAATATCTTGATTTTTGGTTGTTATTTTCGATTACTAATGAAACTGGATTGAATTGGCATTCGTCATCTTCGTCAGTGATATAAATACCATACTCCTGTTGGAATTTTACACAGAAATCGAGTTTAAGAACCTCTCTAGCAAGCAATGTAGGGAGTTGGTGTAATAATTTCCTAGATATCAAAGATTTCCTGATCTCTGTTATTTTTTCTGTCAATTCTTGGAATGCCTTCTCCAATAGATGATTTGGACCTGTTAGACCTATCGAAGTGTCTCTGAAATTGAGTTGGATTTTAGGATACGAAGAATTAAAGAATTGTTGAAGAGTTTCATTTTGCTTAACATAATGCATCAATACTCCAGAAGGCATATCTATTTTAATACTCTTCATATCATTGTCCTTGATCATTTTGTCTAAAATTGCAATCACATCTCGAACTTGATTAGCGTTTCTTCCTATGATATGATATTTTCCATATTGGTATTCCAACTTGATTAGACCAAAGTTATCTAAGAGTTTCAAATCAGGCACAGTATGATCCTCTGGGTACAATATCTCACTTGGTTCTATTGAATTGAACTCTTCATCAATATCCGACCATCTAACTGCGCCTTGCTTATAAATAGTAAATGAGGTTCCATCTTCAACTATAGAGATATCATATTGTCTTTGAAGATTGATCAAAAAGTTTTTGAAAACATGGTCGCCTACAATATGGTGTGATACAGTGTATTGTTTGTAATCTATATCTTTAGCTTTGTTTCTTAAATTTTCGATAGCACAGTTGATACTCTTTGAGCTTCCTTTGATCACAATATTCTGGGAGTATAGTCTATTTCAACACCAAAGTCTCTCTCATAAGCTCTCCTTTTAATTTCATCCTTGAGTAGATGTTGAAATTCATATTTGTTGCTTATTTTGATGATTTCAGAGGTTTCAGATAAATCCAACAGAGTTTTGATCTTGGAAACCAAAGCGTCAATTGAGTGTTGCCAGAGGCCATTAACTACAATACTATCGGCATGGAATGAAGCGTTCGTTGACTCCTCATGTTCCAGTTTTTCTGAAATCTGTCTATATTGACCTTGAGTTGCCATTATTTCAAATGATTCACCTTCCTTCATTTTGGTAAAATCAGTGATCAATTCGGAGTTAGGTTTAAGTTGGTTGTTTCCATAAAATGAGATGCGAAAAGATCTATGATCGTTAGTTTCCATATAATATCCAATGTTACTATTGTTGTCAAAGTATCTATTTAAATAAACTTCTAGTTGAATCGATGCGTCAATTGAAAACTTTTTGTTTGTTGTCATGATAATATAAATATTTGACTTCATAGTTTCAACAATCTTCTTTGTTTGTTCAATATTGAACTCCTCTCCATTCAATGTCAATACCCATTTGCCATCGAATGTTTTGTTCCATTCATAGATACACTGTCTAAAGCATTCAGAACCACTAACAAGTTTCCAGAAGAAGTAGTATTCGTGATTTGAGAAATATAGTTTTTCAGAGGAACTTCGTTTAAGAAGAATTTTGATTCTTTCAAATAGTTTATCGACATCCTCTTTCTTTCCAATTGCAATAATTGATGGGTTAACATGCATGTTTATCTTGAATTTAACATCGGGTAGTGAAAGATGAGCAATGTTCTGTTTGATCACTTGAATTTCATCACTGTTCAAAGAAAGAAGTTTAACATTGATTTGAGTAATTACATTTCTGATTTCATTAATTTCCTTAATTGGACCAAATGCCACTACTCTATAATTGTCATCATCTCCTTTCAGAATATCGAATCGAGATTCTTTTTCTTTGAATAGATAGGAGATATAATCTATTAGAAAGTTTGTTTGTTGGCAAGGCGGTAAACTTTCATCCATCTCTAAAAAGTGAGATTGTAAATGTGATTTGAAAATTTGGATTCCTTCGTCCATTGGATTTGGTGAAGAGAATAAGACGTAGCAGTTGGTTGAATTATCTTTGATTTCAAAATCAATGGTATACTTTAGCATTAAAACAGAGCATTCATGCTTGATTCTCTTGAAGAATTCATAATGAACCTTAGATATCTTAAATTCTTGGGAGATGATTTCGCGTTGAATACATGAGTCAAAGACCCAGAATTTATAGGATTCATGTTGAATGAACCCATCTAAAAGTAATTGATTCATATCGTTCTCCGTAGACATCCAAAACTTAAAGTGTTGGCCAACTCTTTCAAATTTCAAACCTTTTAAAGAATCAATATAGTTAAATAAAGTGCTATCAGGGATTGGACTAGAAGGGAAGAGATACACAAGAAACTCTGGCACATTCTCATTGATGGCATTGACTTTAATCTATAAACACGTCAGTCAAATGGGTTTTAGTAATATAATAATAGGAAAACTTACTATGTTATCATAAGCATCTGTTAGGGAATAGTTATTAAATTCTGATGAGTATTTACTAATCAAATAATTAGCTTCATTTGTTTTCAGCTCAACATAAACAAATAGTCCTTTTTGAATTGGTCTGTACAGCATAGAGATTCCCATTGTTTTTAGTATATCTATTAATTTATCAATGGTATCACAATGTTGAGTAAGTTTAAATGAAACATGCTTAGTCAATGATTCATTTGTAACAGATTTATGATCGATATCATCGTATTCAGAAACATCTGATTTCAAATTAAGAAGTTTATCTCTGATCTCAGATGAATCTGGTGTCAAGGTACCTGAAAGACCATCTTTAAAGAGTATCTCTTTGTTGTTTGGTTTGTAGCCATATTTGAAAAGAATGTCCAAGAGGCTTTGTTTGGTGAGTTTTGTATTGGAATCGAATAGAATAGTTTGTTTTGATATTGAAAGATATTGATAGTCATTCTTCCAAGAGTAACTAAGTACCCATCTTCATTTAGTAGAGTGTTGAATTGATCCAAATCATTGCATGTAATTTTCAGCAAGGCAGCTTTCTTGTCAATGATTTTAATCGTGCACACTTGAATTCCACTATAGGTGTTAGTAAGAATAGTAGGAACTTTGTCAATGTTTATCTTTTCAGTGTTTATGGTTTGACCGCTGGTTACCATGTAGTTAAACTCGGACTTGGACTGAAAATCAGATAAAGAAATGTATGCACCTTCAAATCGTATTTTTGTTTGACTAGTTAAGTAATCATAGTGCTCTTGACTCATGGTAACTTCAGCGGTGTCACCATTTTTTGAAATACTTTTAAATTCAACATCAAAGACAGTCAAAAAGTGATTTCTAATCTTTTCGATCTCAGTGGTAGGCTTGAGACCTTTCATTACAAGTGTAACGAGAGTAGGTGTGCATTTGAATATGATCTAGTGTTACGAAATGTTAATATATATTAGGTCGAACAATGCAATGCGAAGTGTCGATGACAAGCATACAGGGTTGTTTTTATAAAAGAATTGTATTTTGAGTCAGAGTTTTGGTAATCAACTTTTGAAACGGTAAACTGAACTCCATTTTCAATAGAATGGGCATCTCTGATATTCACGTCATTCTTTTGCATGAGGAATGTTGCCAGGACGAGGGATCAGTGTTCTTTGGGATATCTATGGCAATTACATTGACTTCATCGTCGTTCTCTGGTGTTGGTATCTTCCTAAAGAACAACTCAACTGAGATGTCTTGTGGTATTGAAATTTTCATATGAATAGTTTTATTTGTATATATATATTTTTATATAAATAATAGTTATAAAAGAATAATAAATAATAAGGTAATAAATACAGTTAAAAAAACAGGATTAACTAACAATCTATCAAACTATACAATGATAATGTACAAGGAGTAGTGCATTCGAATGCAGTGCAAGAACAAGATGATTTTTTTTTGAACTTAAATTTTTAAAAACCTCTTACTATAAAATTAAATTGTGGCTCCACAACTTGAATTTTTAATTTGGGACCAATAATTTTGATTTATTTTTGAAATGGTCTGAAAAAATTCAAGGCACCTTGTGTGATCAAACAGAGACCATCAGAGGGTGGTTAAATTGATTTGTTTCTCAATAAAAAATGGTCAAAACTTTAGTGGGAGTAGATCCTACCTACTGCTGGCGTATTGAATCAGATCCATTGACTCTAAAGATAAATTTTATGAATATATTAGATAGAATAGAGATATAACAGTGTGTTTAGATAACCCAATCCTAAAAACGAAGGTTTTTTATTGGAGCACTTGACAAAAATCTTAGTTATAAAGCTATAGGAATAGATATATATATTAAATGATTAGAGTACTTAAAAATAAAATTAAATTTGATTCTAGAATCATTTTATTACATTACTCTGATGGTCTTGCAAAATATATTGATGATGGAATCACTTTGTGGGAGGACCAATGGGATGCTGGATGGACTCAAATGTTACCAATCCAAGAGAATGGTAATAACTATGTTTTATCTATCAACCAGGCTATGGTTTGGTCATCCGTCTATCCCCCGATGGACAGAATGAATCTACATTCCGTGATAATACCTGGAAGAAGGATTGGCAAAGATTCGAAATAGTTCATGGTTACAAAAAATATCCCCATTTCCCTTAAAAGAATTAGACAAGGACAAACTTCCTTTGACAAGTTCCATTCAGGAGTCTTAACAACTATAGAGATACAATATGATCAATAGACCTCATTTATCCATGAAAACCTGTTTCCAAAATCATTCTTAATAAAATATTAACCTTTACTTTTTGTTTGTTTCTAATTTATTATACACAGTCATCACTAATCTAATATGATCATCAGTTGTTTATCACAACCTACATTATTATCAACTTAGTTTGTTTAAACATTTAAGTTCACAATGAAGATTTGGATAAATTCTAAAGTCTATTGGGTGACGTCTGTTATATATGTGTATATGGAAATACTTGAAAATCAATATTTATATCGTGTTAAATTACATGTGAGTTGAACTTCAATGTTAATTCAATGGAATTTGATTTGGTCCAGTCTTTGTCTTCATGAAGGAAATCAATGATCTCTTAATTATAAAATTTAGTCTAAATTAGATCAGAGTTAAGAGTTTATTTTTAAGTTCATAGTAACACTAGGAGTATAAAGTTTGTCCATGTAGGTAGAAATGTCAAAAAAGATGAATCAGAAAGACACAAGTTAAAATTGATAGAATATCTATTGTTTTAACTTTTGAAAAATTTCAATTTTAAAAACAAATTAGGACTAACAGTGCTCTATTATTTATTTACTTTTGACAATAGGTGTATCTATTGTAATTTCTCTTACAAATCTGTATTTAGAAGGACACCAATAACATCTTTTTACATTCTATTTTCTATTATTAACTAATTTTTCTTAAAAAAACAATAGTGGATAACTTACATTTTCACCTCTGCATACTCTGATATCATCATGACCATGGTGTGCCATCAGAAATTCCATTATAAAGTCACAAGGATTATTATGTACATCATAAAAAGGAACTTCTTCTTTGAATGATAATGTATAGGGGTCTACTTCATATTTAAATATTGATTTGGTTTTTGATGATTCGACGATCTCGCATAATAAAATAAGGTCTTTCTTTTGTAAGACCCATCAATAATGATCTAGCATGATTAATGTTTTTCTGGGTCTTTGATTTCTATTGTAAGATTGTAGTGAGTTGATCCATCATTTATTTCAAATAATGCTCCATCTCCAAATTGGAAAAAAAAATAATATAAAGTAAAAAAGTACAATGTTTAATATTTTAATTGATTTGGACATATCACTAGTCATTTCAAATACTTATTAACAAATTCAAATGCCTTAAGATTTATAAAATACAATTGGAATCCATGATAAATAAACCTTTTCCAATATTATTTAATAATTTCTCTGTGTGTGGTTAATACTAGTTGTAGAAATTTTAAAATAGAATCGTTTTAATTATTTATTTATTTTGGTTGGTTGTCCAGTGTGCTTTGATACCAAATGTTCATATTTCCTGTAAAGATTCAAAAGTTTAATTCTTTCGTAAAAGGTATCGCAATCCAAAGATTGACACTCGATATCTTCTGAATATTGTTGTTGTCCAATACAGGTATGACATATTTCAACGATTCTATTCTTTTGGAGTTCGATTTGATTCATTCTGCTGATAAGTATGTAGAATTGTGTTTGCTTATCTTGTGAACAACTTTCGCACAATGGTAAGTTGATATTATTGTATTATCGTTGACTGTTGATTGGAATGAAATATTAAATCCACAGATAAAGCAATTCTTGCTGAAGTAAAACTGATCGATGGTATACTGTTGAATCTGGTGTTGATCAGTATTTTGTTGTTGATTTGCAATCAAACTTTTGTTGTTGTTCATGCCCAAGATGGTGATTGTTATTGAAGAAAAGGTTGATTCTCTGATTAGGTGTAGTTATATATTGCTTTGGGAAAGCAGCAAACCACTTGTGAATATTGATACCAACCAGTTTCAAAATTCTGTCCATTGCTGGAATAATCTGTTTGTTTATATAATAAAAAATGTTGATTTTCAGGGTCTTTTTTGTCATGTACTCGTGAGGTGTAACGACAAGATCGCACAACCTCGAGTTGGGAGTCCCATATACAACGACATACCTGACACGCTCTCCATACCTTGGCTCACCTCTTGGATCCTTTTCCATTATTCTCTGTGCAAGTTGAGCCGCAGCGGGTAGTGGGCCATTCGTTGAATAGTTGCCAAACTTTACTGCTTTGGCGAAGATAAAATCCTTGAGTGATACACGCTCCTGGAATATCTTTTGCCACTGTCTAGTGATATATGATTTCACCAATGAGAGATCCTTCTTTTCAAAGAGGATTCGTATTGATTTTTCCATGATTTTCGAAACAAGTTTGCATTGATCTCTTCGAACAGTTTCAATACCTTTGGCATCGAAAATTGGAACTTTCTGAGTTGGATTTTCATACTTGTAGCCGACATAGCGCTTTTTGTTTGCAAGTAGAGTAGGATGATATACTTTTTCAAAAAATCAGGTTTGACGGGGCGTGGATTCATCGATGTCACTTTATCTGCAATTTTCTGTCCAATCACAAATGCTTCCTCTCTTGAAACACCTGGAAGAAGCACAAAAAGACTGTCTGTATCTCCATAAATTACTTTTGCCCTCCACTCTCTGGAAGTTTCGGTTATTCTGATTGCTGCCTCAAGAGTTTCTCGAGCAGTTTGGACAATACTATCTGCAATCTCAATACATGACATTCTTCCAGAAAATGTGGCAGCTGTATAACCAAAAGAAACATTGGCCATTAGCTTCAGGGCAAGTTGACGTGCATCTAGCATATTATAAATTTTCTTGTTATCTTTATGCTTCTTCATAGCCTTCTTAATCATGATTCTGGTTTCAAGTACCTCAGAAAGGAGCTTAGGAAACAATCCTTTTCGAGTCTGAACATTGGTAAACATCACTTCGTTTGGAGAGACAGAAATATTGTCTCCAAGAAAACGGAGTAGTCCTGGTTTAATATTGATTTTACCGGAGCCTAGATTTTTGTCATGTGTAGCTTCATCGGTCGGAGCCACCTTCCCAAGACACGTAGAATAACAATAGTTGTAGGCAATCATGATGGATGGATAGAGTGATTGGAAGTCAAGAACCACAACAGGTGAGTTGAACATCTTGGAAATTGGGTCCATTACAAGTGGGATGCTCTCCGGCATTGGTGGTTGGTTGTTTGATCTCTGGATGGTGAGTACATAATATAGTTTTCGGGCTTTGTAAGTCTGAGGAGCATCGACTCAACACGGAATGGGATCCTCTGGATAAAACACTGAAAAAGTCTATTCCATATACTCTAGCTAGCTCACTGGTTCTTCCAATGATATCAAAACTGTAGAGGAGATCGAAATTTTCCTTTGCAATGTTCTAGATAATAGGAAAGTGTTCTCCAAGTATAGCAACCACTGTTGTACCATTCAGTGAGTGTCTGTGATGAGTACTCTGGAACTCTACGTTTAAGCCGGTGAAAGCATAGATTTTGGTAAGTGTAGATATCAATAGTTATTTCATGTCGTAATAATCTCCATATATTAATAACAATACGACCTATGATTTGGATACCCGAGGAATGATCATAACCAAATCGATCCAACTCTCTTTCAAAAAAGTTGTCTGATTTCATGTTGTATTGGTTATTGGTTACTGGAGAAATAACTCTGCTGATTTCATCGCACAGTGAAATTCCTAGATATCTCGCTCTTTCAATCATGTAGCCAAGCGAGAGCATTTGAATTTCATAGCCAACCAAAATATCTACGTCAAAGCTACGAACCAGCTCACAAAATGCCTTCAATAAACTGATGTTCATTCGTGTAGCAATTGACAGTTCCTTCCCAATCCAAATCTGTTACAGATAGTCTGATCTGGCTGCATGTTGGAGTCGATCATCAGCACACCAAAGAGATCTCGATAGTTTTCCGTTTGTGATTCAATTATACCTTCATCTCGGCAACAATAGATAATGGCTTTGATGCCATCAAATTCTGGGTTTGGATTCAAATCACTCCTAGTGTCGATATGCAACTCTACACTCAAGAGGGTAAGGAACTGATTTAAATTATTACTCAAGTCTTTCTGTGCACTCTGTGTGTGTGGATTTAGCTTTGCAAGGAAGCTAAATGTAGGAGTAGATTGTGAGAGTTGAGAATGCATCTTTGGGTTGCTTCTTAAATTTGAACTGGTCATTGCCTACAACCTGGCTAGAAACTGTAAATCGCTCAGATTGTCCTTTTGATTTTCTGATCGTTTAAATAACTCTAATAAATACTTTGGGCCGAAGGAGGTGTGGCACTGCAGGAGTGAATATACGACTTGTCACTTTTAGTTGTGATTGCACATCTAAACGTTTCCAGTAGCTTATTCCTTTGAGGTCGGAAATCCCTGATTTGAAGACAGGTGTTTCATAGACTTTTTTCTTTTCTGAGTCCCCTTGGTTCGAGTAAAAAAGTTCCTTGTAAATGGTGACAGGGTTCATTGAGGCTCGAATTTCATCGACAATATCTTGGTTACTTGGTGGTGGTAACGATGGTCTATAAACAGACAGTCCATCATTAAATAATTCATTAGAGATTTTTGATGTAATTACTCCTGTATTTTCGGTCATTATGGCATCTTTAGATTGATTGTTGTTTTTGTGACCAGTTGAACTGTTTTCTTTTTGAATATCTTCAGTATCAGGACCAAGAGATCTACAAATGAAAAGCATATAGATTCATTATTGATATTATTATTAGTATTAGTTTTAAATAGTATTGTTGTTGATGTTGTTATTGTAATCCTTGACTTCCAAATTATCTTTCTCTATATTGCATTGCATTGTCTTTGATATTCTCATCATTTGTTTCATCAATGAATGTCATTGGACTATCCATAAAAGCTACCTCATCATTTTCGTTGATGGGGGAGGTATATGTTCCAATTTCATGAGGATTTCTTCGGCTACCACTGTCTCATGGGGTGTGCTGTTGCTAATATTAGATATCGGTGAACCAAGCTCATCTAGAAGTATAAAAGATTGAGGACTGAAGAATTCATTGCTTTCATTTGAGGGAAATGAAATAGATGAAAGATCTGAAAAAACTTGGAATTTTTCTTCTGCTGTTGGTGATTGTTCTTTCTTTTTGATTCTAATTAACTCGGGTTCATAAAGAGGTGGTGGAGGGGAAAGTGGTTGAAACTGGGGTGGTGTTGGAGATGGTACATGTATAGGTGTTTTGTGTGATTCTGGCATGAAAAAGTTCCAACGGAGGTGGAGGAGGTGGTGACAAAGGTGCATGAGTTGGTACAATATATACTGGTTTAATAGGAGAATCAGCCGGCTTTAACAGAGGTGGTGGTTGTGGCGTTGGTGGCGAAGTTGGTTTTGTATAAAAGGTTTAACAGGAGAGTCCGAAAGCTGGAGAGGTGGCGGAGGTGTAGGTGTTTCCACTACAACTTCGATGTTGGGAAAGAGAGGAGGCGAATTCTTTGGACTCTTAATTGGATTTAGAGGTGAGACTGAGAGTGAAGTGGATGAGGAAATCATAGTTGGTGACCTAATAGAAGCACTAGTATTGCTAGTTGGTGAAATTTCAATCATTGGATTAGATTGTAAGATTTGGGATTCATATGCAGGTGGCTGTTGGATGGGATTTGAAGATATAGACGGTTCAAAAAAGGAAGACAATATTGGACTAACCATGGGTGGAGATGTAGTTGTTGACAAAGTCGTCAAAGGTGTATAAGGTATGTACATTGGAGTGGTTTCAGTTGGTGAAGGTGGATCGAACTGTGTCTCCGGTATAATCTCTGGTGAAGGGATAAAGAATCGTACTGTTTTCTTTGGAGGTGGAGATTGAAATCCAGTTATTGGTGCTGGTTTTCTAAAACAAGATTTAATTGGAGGTTGAGGTGGAGGAGATGGCAGTTTCTGTTGATTTGACGGAAATGTAGATGGTACAAAGTTAATGGAATTACTATCTTCATATTCAAGATTAATATTTTTCCTATTTCTTTTCGTTGAAAACGGAAGTATCGGTCGTTGTAGTTGTAGTGGTAGTTGATTTGGGATTTGATCTTGGCTTATCAAATACCAGCATGTTAGTCTTTGTTTTGGATTTAGATTTTCTATTGCTATAGTATTGTGAAGTGGAAATTGGATCATCTTCAAAATTTTCCACTTGTTTTGAATCCAAATTAAACCTTTTGTATTTGTCAAAAAGGGAAAATTGATTGCTATTATTACTATTACTTTTTCTATTATTATCCTTTTTCTGATCTGTTCCTCCATCATATTGCGGAATCTGCTCCTTACTTGACACATCTTCACTACTCAAAGATAACTTTCTCTTTCCTGAGATTTTATCTGTGTTGCTCTTTTGTTGATCTATATCTTCATCATCATCTGACCAGCAATAGTATTCGGTCTGAGATATAAATGGTAACTGAGAAGAAGCTAATATATCTTTAATCTCTTTTTGTGATTTTATCTGATCAAATCCATCATCATCATCACTGTCATCTTGGTTTCCTATCCAATTGATTTGTTTTGGTCACTGGTTGATTCTTACTAATATTGCTGTTTTGTTGAACATTTGTATCTACAAATACACCTGAAATTTCAAACTCAAAGTCTTCAGGCGGTATCTCTCTTCCCTCTTCGTCCAACTGTTCAAATCTAATATTTATGTCCATGTTGATATCATCTTTCAATGAAGGCTCGGACTCCACCGAAATATTGGGTGAATTTGAAAGCGGTATTGATTGGAAATATTGTTGTGATAACAATTGCTTGCTTGTATTCACTGAGAATGATGGTTGTGAGTTGATCGCTGATTCTTTCTGTCGCTTGCTATTGACATTGCCACTCTTCACCTGATCAAGATGTTTCTTTATAATTTGGTCTTCTTTTTCAATAATGGCTTTGTATCTTTTTGTGAGCCAAAGGCTGGACAAAGTGACCCATAGCAATTGGTCGCCGGGGTTGACTAGGAACCTGTGTGAATTGCGATGAGATACCTTGATTCTTTCGCCTCTCAATCTCATCGTTCCAAATAGAGTTGAGTGATTTCACCAGTTTTTGCTCGACATTTGACTGAACCACAGGAGTGTAGTTATTGTAGTTGATATTGGTAGTATCAAATATATCGCCATCAACTTCCAATTCACAGGTAGTTTTTCTCGACTGAATAGGAGACCAATATTTGAAATCACTTCCACAGTACTCGCTAAACCACTTTCTAAATTCAATGTTCTTGTGATTGGGTGCTTTTTTTTATAAGGTTAATTAAGTGCTTAGATGGAGCTGGTGATCGTAGTTATAGTTACCTGAATCCTGCGATCTATCCTGCTCGTAGGAGCCCCACATTCTCTTGGCAGAAGGCAATGGCCGACGGAACCAAATACGATCGAAATCAATAAATGACATTCCCGCAAGATTATAGTCCAAGAAAACCTGTAACATAAAGGGAATGTGAGCTTCGTAAACATCAAACTTGACACCCATAATTGACCCATTTCTCAGTAGATTAGCAATCCTGTTTAAACTATCTGGATTAATTCTAATTATATCAAGACATTCGTCATTAGTGGCAATGCTCAAAATAGTAAAATCAACAGCAGCAATAAGACTTACAAAACAACTTTATAAATATTTTATCTTGGGGGTAGTAGCCATAGAAAGGTCTGCCTCTGACCAATCTAGCATTGAATATATGCTGCTGTTGCTGCTGCTTAGCTTTAGATTGATTTTTTCCTGGCTGATCCTGTTGTCCTGGTGATCCCATTGCCATGTTTATACTAGAAACTAGTTTTCTAATATAGGTATTAACTAGAAGTAACAAGATTAGTCAATCTAACATTAATAGGTATCATTTGCGTCCCCAGCCAACATACCATAATCTAAATCTAATGGTAGATTTTCGGAATATTCGATAAAGAAATAGGGGAATAGCTTGTGGAAGGTGAAGACATGCCTTTTGACCTGCAGGAGTCGACCCAAAAACGCGTACAATCGGCACAAGTGGCAATGGTTTGCTATCAATTGGTGAATGTGTTATATCGAGGTCAACGCATGGCTTCGATAAGTAGTAATCGATATCTACTATTCTTATACTAAACAATGTACTTGAAATTGCATTGGCAGAAGACTGTTTTTGCTCTTGATGTTTTTGCTCTTGATTCTGATTTATCATGTGCTCGTTGGCTATTATGTTGGTGGTGGTGGTTTTGTTCACCAACATCATTTTGATGATGACCTTGCACTTGTTGAAATGATTTATCAAGAGTAATATCACATTCATTAAGCATACTGTCGTCGTTGTTATACATGTTGTCGACTCATTCATTATAACATCACAAATCCCTCTTATATCTATGTATATATATGTATGAGTGTGTGTATATATATCTTCCTTCAATGATGTTTCACACCAAAACTAAATTTAAATGTTTTCAAATTCTGAGAAGAACCCAAAGTTCTATTGTTGTTGAGACAAGCTATGAATATTCAGACCAAAATGAGAATGGGGTTTTGTATTAGTGTGTATTTGCACCATACCCATACCCTCCCAAACACTCTTTCTCAAAATATAATATTAATGATTTATTATAGAATTTAAGATGATTAGTTGTTATTTACAAAATTATAATAAATGTTTAAACTAGTTTGTTGTGAATTATTATTATGTGTTGAATGAATAGGATTGAAATAAATAATCTTTGATTTGTCGGGTTATTTTTGTTGTTGGTAATGAGTCATCTATTTCTTGAGTGGTGGCTCAGGACATGACTCTTCATGAAGGGTAGGACTGCTGTTGTCGTCACCAAAGAACAAACGCTTTCCTTTACTCTTATTGGAATTGTTGTTGTTGCTGGTGTGCCCATTATCTATAGTATTGGCCTCGCTGTTTGCTGATATTCTCATTGAAATCAGAGGAAGACGACGATGATGATGATGATAAAACTGGTGAAACATTCGATGAATGAACTTGTCCGACGACACTGACGAAGAAGGTGTAGAAGATGACGTGGGGTTGTTGTGATGAGCGGATTTAGAGGGTGTGCCAACATGGCGCTGGTGCTAACGCCTCCGATGTTGCTGCTGCTACTGTTGTTGATATTCATGTTGATGACTTTAAGCTCTTTTGAAGGTGTTCTGCAATACTGTATGACAGTTTTGAGGGTGTAAGTGTTAAGTTGTTGGAGGTTCGCGATACCATTGGCGAGAATGTGATATTTTTTTGTTGTAAAGGGAGTGGTGAAGGTCGAGGTGAAGATGGAATCATTTGCTGCTTTGTTGGCGTATTCACATTTTTAAGATATTGGCATTTCTCTGCAGCCTGGTGGATGATAGAGTCCATAATCGGTAAATACAGTTCATTATAAAATGCAACAATATCACCTGTGTTTCCATTTGTCAATACAATATCTTTGTATACCTATTTAATGAAGATGAATTAATATTGGTAATCTTGGCAATCCTAGTTTATCAATTGACTGACTACTTACTTTGGTTGGAATTGATGTACTTTCAATGATTGTTTTGTATGTCTTGGAAATGGAATTAACTTTACAAATAGCATAAATTGTGCTTATGATCATGATATCCAGTGTTCTGTTTTTGAGTAGCTCAGTATGTTCGATCACTAAATTGACAGTCGCCCACAGGATCTGTTGCACAACATCATTGGGCAGCGACAGTGAACTACAATAGCTTTTACATCTCTGGCTAATTAAATGTAATACTTTTCTAAAGAAATTCTATAGATTGGTTAGAGAATGACTGACAGAAATTAACGATGGAATGGATATTAGACATACCATTAAAACTACTGGAGATTTTGGTTTAGGTCCTGGTGATTGCATTATGACGGGAACTGGTTTTGCAGTTGGTTTGGTTGGTGTTGAAAAATTCTGAATGAGGCTGTTGGAGTTGTGTGATGAGGGTGTCGATGGCGGTTGGAGTGCTGACACTTGTGAAGCAAACGGTGTCAGTTGTCTTATGTGGTCTTTGGATTTCTCTATCATTGCAAAAACTGGGGAGCCCTCGCTCCATGCATATTGCTCAATGATACGATCCTCAATCGAGAGCAAGTGTGTCACTAGAAGCTGTGGAATGGTTTCGTCGACCTTCACGATATTGTCAATGATTCTAAAGTAGCTGAAAGGATGCAGACCAAACAGATTTACAAAGTGAGGAAAGAGTAAATTATCGAGCTTATGTGCATAGGCAACCATTTCGAAACTGGTTGCAAGAAGTGACTTGTGGAACTCTGTGTGTGAGAGAATCACTTGGAGACCAGCTGCACCGCCGCTAGATCGAGCCTTCTCGAATGTAATCGCTTTGAAGAGAAGTGAGTAGTACAATTTGACTCCATAGTTTTTACGTTTAGTTAGAATAGTCTGCTCGTCCGATGTGATCAACTCATCAGACAGATAGAGATTATGGATTCCATTGGTGAGATCCAGTACCATGTTAGAGATGGTATCGATTGTTTCTTGTGCTGCGGCTGTGTTGCCACCACTGCTTTCCCTAATCAACTGCGATACTGACTCCATGAGATTATTGTTACCACCTGTTTGTTTGATCCAACTGACCATATTTACTGTTGCAGACACAGGGGTCTGAGGTGGTATACTCCGTACACCATTATTATTATTCAAACTGTTTTTACTAGGTGTAGTTGGATATCCACCACCTATATTCTTACTAGATGATGGAGCTGCTCCATTATTGTTTGTGTTGTTAGCGCTGTTATTTTCATTACTGTTGTTAAATAGAGGTTGTCTTGTTCTGCTGTGATGATGGTGGTGATGCTGATGCTCTGAAATAAGATTGGATTTGCGGATGGATGAAGAGGACTTGAAAGGAGTTCCTATAATATCCTTGTCAAATAGGAATACTCGCTCGTCGATGTCGCCATTTGTATAATATTGGTGCTCATAAAGCTTGTTTAGATGTAAAAAGTTTGCTGAAAGTAGATTTAAATTTGAGAAATAATCATCTCTCTTCTCGTCGAAAGTCTTTAATGTATTGGTGTTGACCATCTATTCAATCAACAGAAAACTCCATTAGTTTGACAAACTAGCGAATCAATCAATCAATCACTACAACTTACCTCTACGATAATAGGAGAAAATATCTTTTGATTGGTATTTACAAGTTCTTTCAAATTACCGCCGATTGTGTTACACAAGAATTTGAGTACTCTGCGGTCGTCCTCGCCGGCATCTACATGGCTCACTTCTTCATTGTCATTATCAAAAGTCATCTTAGTGGTCGTCGAAGAAGAGGATTTCATATAGAGTAGATTCAAACAACACAGGATGATATTTATCGACTGTAGTAGGTCCGGTGTGTCACTGAAAAGCTTGCTCTTGCAGTGAAGATATAGTAGCCATCCTACGCTAAAGAGATACTCCCTCGGCGCTGTGTTGCTTGCCTGAGTGTACTGACCTCAGTGACGAGCTGGCTGGTGACCATTTGAACAGAAGCTGAAACAACTCTTCAAACTTGCGATAGATAATATTGAGAATGACAAAGTTCTGACTCAGTTTCTTGAACTGGGAGTCGAAAGAACGTGATACTTCAGTGCCCATGAGCGAGATCATGAAGGGCACAGCCGAATCAAAAAACTGTAGCATAGGGACATTAGTCGACTTTAGCAGCTGCGATAGGTAAACGCTGTTGAGAGGAATCTGCTTTCGATCTTTACCAACGCCTCCAAGACTATGCAACATATTACTAAACTTTGTATTTCCAGCGATGAACAGAGATGTTATAACACAATACTTTATATCCGACTCCGATGACTAAATGTTGATATGTTGATGGCAATTCAAAGGTCGGTTAGTTTAAATGAAGAGTTAGCTGGATGCCTCGAAATGCCTGCCGACACTTACATCGTTGGTCAACTGTAAACTTTCCAATAGCTCCAAAGCAGTGGATAAGGTTTCCTCGTCTACATTCAAACTGAAAGCGATCGCGTCTAATTTCGTCTTTAAATCTTCACTGGAAATGAGGGTGTGCTCGCCACGAAGTGAATCGACAGCAGCCACCAACTCATCCATTGACCCACCCTGACTCTGTATTATTTCTCCATCGACTGAACCGCTACTATCAGCTCTACTCAACACAGGTAGAGGTCTACCAGGTTTTACAATTCGATCTAAATATATCAAACATCAATAAATATACAAACAATTTAAATTAATTTTGAAAGTTGCATTAGCAACAATAATTACCTTGGCTTGTATCCATAATTTATTTTAACAAAAAAACTAAATCCAATAGAAACTAGCTAATCTATCTCTATCTCTATCTTTCTTTCTTATTCTAATCTATCAATATATATAATTTAAGCTCGAGTAATTTGTTTGGATGTATCTATATATCTATATATCTATCTATCTCTATACTATGTGATATTATTTTCTATTATTTATTATTATTGTCGATGATTAAATAGTAAACATTTCAATTAAATATTATGATAAATAATAAGTAATGTAATGTAATATTTGTAACTTTAAAGGTAATAAGTATGACTGAGTTCTGAGCTACTTGATTGAATGATATGAATGATTGAATAAGTTTAAGCTTAAGGTTGGTTTCAATAATAAAAATAATGACAATGATTGAATTGATGGGATGGATGGATGGAATCCGAATTGAATCTGATTGTTTGACTGATTGTAATGAATGAAAGATGCTTAGACTTTTACAATAGAGAAGCAGTCTACTTGTGGAGAGGTCTCTTTGATAAATAAACAAAGAATAATAATGCCTGTCATAATAATAATAACACAAGAATTAGATTCGCGCCTTTTTTTTAATTTCCAAAAAATAATGTTGTGGTATTTTGTTTTTTGTTTTTTTTTTTTTCGAAACATGAATACATTCGAATGTGACAAAAACCGGTTATAGCTTAGATCAATAAAAACAAACAGTGTTAAATCAAACACAAGCCCTGGATTTATGACAGGATTGCTTGGATTGATTGGATTTAGTTTGGTTTGATTTGATTTGGTGAATCAACGTAAATTAACTATATTTTGTCATATAAAAGTATAGATGCCGAATGCACTATTTTATTGTTGTTTAGTTGGTTTCTCAACCTAGGTGTTGTTTGTTATTATTAATTGGATGTTGTTGTAATGGTTGTTGTTGCTGCTGCATTGGTTGTTGTGGTTGATGCTTTAAAATTGAAGTTTGACTATTATTTCCCCAATCGAGTGCAATGTTGTTAGACCAGTCAACGTTTCCGATTTCAGATTGTCCCATTCCACTTGTATCTGTCGTATTGATAGGAGCTGTTAGATCGCCTGGTTGATTGGCAAAGTATTGAGTGGGGTCTATATCCAAATTGATATCATTGTAAAATGAATTATCTGTTGCAAATTGATTATAAGATGGGAAACTATCACTCAATATGTTGCTAAAGCTTGAATTTAAATCTGATATTGAATTGCTACTGGAAATGATATCATTGTTGCTGTTGTTGTTGCTGCTGCTATTGCTATTATTTATACTTGTGCCTAAGGAGAGTGGCGGTGGAGGCACACTGCTGTTGTTGTTAAAATGATTTATATTGTAGGTTATATTGGAATTGTTGTCAGGATGGTTGGTGTTGTTGTTGTTGGTGTTGGATAGTGGTGGAGTTGGTGTCGGTGTTGGATTTGGAGAGGGAGAAGCATGTGAATGGATAGGATCTGTTGACATGGGCGTCGCAGGCGATTCGTGTATGCGACTTGAATTTATGATAGAAGTAAGCGGTGTTCCAGGTGGGGTGCTGTCGTCCAATGTTGAGATTGATCCTTTGGAAGGTGTAGCACTGTTGGTAAGCTGTCTAAATCTTTGAGTATTATTAAAGTTGAGGTAGAATTCTTTGGGTACGATATCGGGGCTCAATAATCTACAGTGTACCACGTCGCAAATCGGTCTGCCATCATGATCAAAAATAAAAGTATGATTGTCCAATGAATGATATACTGTTCCATGCTATAAGTTTGATGTTGAATTAGTATTAAGCTGGTTCCAATGGTGATGTCCATTCCAAACAATGATCTATTTGATTCTAACATACTTTACTTCTATAACACTGTGTCATTTCCACGGTGTTTCCAGTTAGATTCCTCTGATTGAATACTTTCATTGTGCTCTCTATAAGCTCTGGCTGAATAATTTGAGTCCATGCTATACCTATAATCTCATTCTAACAATGCCACCACAGTTAGTATCACGATAGATATAATCTAATTGTTAGATGCGTAGTCACTTACTTTGGTGTAGCCCAGCAGCTTGATGAATGCAGGTGATGCTTCTATAACGGTAGGTGGATTCTTTGAAATGTCAAATACAATGAAAATGTTGGCATGTGGATAGTAGTCGCAGACCTCTTTTATGTTTCTTGGGTATGTAATGGCATTGTCTGTGGTTGGTGAGGCCTGTGCAGATGTCGAACCATTGATGTCCAGTGAATTCAAATTCAACATGCTTAGTTTCGAAACTAAATTTTCATTGATCATCTCAAGCTTCTCGCTCTTCTCTTTCAAATACAACAGCTCTTCATACATCTTCTTCTGTCCTTCTTTCATCTCTCGCAGTTCATTCAGCATATATTGTTGTATACTTAAATCATTGTTATTACTATGGTTATTACTATATAACTATTTCATCATTATCATCATCAGAGTTGGTATTAGTATTAGTATTGGATATTATTCATTCCAAATCAATCATGATATACATACATTATTGTTGTTAGCGGTTGGATGCTTGATTATGTCACCTTTGAAAGCAAATGGTTGGTTCGATGACAGTGGCATTGTATTGGAGGCCGAGGTTGTTGTAGAAGGCTGCAGTACCTGTGAAATATAGGGATTGCTATTGTGATGGTTGTTGTTGACATAGGTGTTATACGCTACTGTGCCATCTGATTGTAGAAGCGATGTATTTGAATTGAAAGGATTGCTGAGGTTGTTTTGCTCAGTTGATTTCTTCTGAGTGGGTCGCTCCGTGGTTGAATGACTTGGAAAGTAGCACATCTGTGGCTGGCCCTTCTGCACACATCTTGAGCAGGGCCTATTCTCATCGCACAGCCCATTGTCGATCTGACAAGTGAAGCAAGCCTTCTCAGACTTTCTCTTTGTAGGTCTTGTATTCATCGGTGATGACTCAACGTTGATCTAACTCTTGCTTCAAAGTCAGGAGTCAGTCTATCTATCGTATTATTAATAATATAATATAATACAGTATAATATAAGCTTATACTAAATTGCTTGATTGTTGATTGGTTGATTGATTGATGACTCTGATGGACTTGACTTGATTGGGTTGATTGGATTCAGTTTTCGTCGACTGTGTTAATTATAATATAATTATGTACAAACAAAGACGATTACCATTAATGGTAGTAGCAAACATAAATGATGTTTGATATGAAATGAAATTTGTTTTAATTAAAATTAATAAAGTTTTATTTTATTTTTTTAAAAATTCATAGAAATTTCATCGACTTGTCATATTTATCATTATTCTATTATTATTATTATTATCATTATTATAAATGATTTTATTTTCATTTGGTTGTTCATTGCTAATGACCTCATTAAGACATATCTTTTAAAAATTATATATAATATTATAAGATTTTGGTTTGGGAAATAGCTATTTAAGTATATTTGTTTAACTACTTTATCTACTTGATATTGTAAAGCTATTATTGTTGTTGCTGCTAATATTGTTATTGTTATTATTGTTGTTAAGTGGTGTTTTTTAATTAGAATTAATTAAATATTGATGAATATTCTATTTCTAAACATTAGATATGCTATAAACAACCAACAACTAACACCAATGACATTTGATAGTAAGAAAAGTGTATGTGTAACAGGGTTACTAAAATGCAATAGAGAAACGATTGATTAGTAATGCTATTATTATTCTTATGATTGGTGATGCAACAACCAATGTGGTTCGTTGATTCTAATTGATATTTACATATAAAATGAGAATGGGAAATATCCACTTAGAATTTCGTGTCCCATGTAAATGGTGATGGGATTCATTCCAACGTAGACAAAGGGTGCTCCGTTCCAGAACTTCTTGAGATCGATAAAAATGTACATAAAAGATAATACAAAGAAGCCGAATCCTGAGAGAAGGAGCACAAACGAGGGTGTCCAGAGATTCTTGTTGATGGGCAACCATCCGTTGTTCTGTGACATTCCGCAGAGACCAGCTGCAATGCCACACAGCACAAGTCCCCAGATGCTCCAACGAATCAAACGGCATGTTGCTTTCTTAAAGGCGAGGATGGTTCGGCCGCACTGCACTCCGAGGAAACACATGAAAATCGATGTGATGTATCCGAGTGTTCCTTCAGGGTCGTACGAGCCTGTGTTGTAGATGTCCTGGCAAGTTGGCGTCTGGTAGATATGGTTCTCGCCGAATATCTTCAGATCAACATAACGTGCTGCACCACCTGTGCAGTTTGGATGCTCTCCTTTCGATCCGATTCCACCTGGACCAATGTAGCCGGTGGGGCATCCTGGAACTGGGAGCAGGAATGTGACGAGGAACCAAACGGAGAGCAAGAGGAGGGCGACTACCCATTGAATCCAGTATGGTATGATGTCGGCAAACATTTTTGGATAGCGAGATCTAATTCTCTCCTGGATGGATCCACCTTGGAAGAGTGGTTGCTCCTCGTCCATGTCATCGAGCTGACGGTATCTCCAGACTGGAACAAACATCATGATGAGTCCTGTTACAAGATAAGAAATACCAAATCTCTGGAGAACACCAAGGATTCTCCAGTGCTGAAGATCATTTCCATTGTTGAGGAACATACCCAGCGCAAAGAGGGTAATCGAACGACGAACGAGCTTGATGACAATGGTCTTCTTTGGAACACCACGTGACTCCAATGCGTTGAAAGACATTGGCATGGCGCAACCCATGATAAAAACAAACCATGGAATACGAGATCAGCAACAGTCAGTCCATTCCAATAGGAGTGGTTGAAGAACCAGTATCCTCCACCTCCATAGTTGACGAAAACCATAATGGTAATGGAGAGTCCACGGAAGACATCGAGTGACTTCATACGATCCTTCTTGGGATCATTCGACTCCAAATGATGCAACTGGTACTCCAGTGACTCTAATTTTGACTTCTTGTAGTAGTGCACGGCAATTGGCCAGATAATGGCGCAGCCTGCAGCAATTCCAAATGCCACAGCGATTGGAATGAATGGATTGACTGGGTCCTTAAGGGTAACCACTTCATGTAGCATTCCCTTTGCATTGTGGTCCAAAATGGATTTGATCCAATTTCATAGACTCCATTTTCGCCAAACTGGTAGTCCAGAGAGTCACTCAGCAATATCTTTCCTCCATTGTCGTACAACGTAAAATTAAAGCTATATCCAAATTCACTAGATAATGTAAAGAATTCTGTTGATTGGCTGTAGCGATGCAATGAGGCACAATGAAGATCATTTTGTCAAGATCAAAATATAAAAAAAAAGTTAGCAAAATTGGCATTTTGGTCAAGAACACTCCTTGAATGTTTCAGAACTTGGTCATTGTTTTGATTGGTACCTACTTTGTCAATGATACTAACTCCTGGTATGCACAATCATAGCAAGCGTCGAACTGATACATAATTATCAATGGTTGTTGCTCACTGACTGTGAAGTTTGTAGTAATTCTCACCAGAGTCAAATCGTAGTTAAGATTCGATGTTGAAGGCACAGTGACATTTTCATCGTTGACATCGATTGGAATCGATTTAATCTTTGGCATTGAAACATCTCTCCAACCATTGATTGCCAATGTCCACAATGACAGCGTCACCAAAACAATCAATAGTAATTTTGTCATTGTGATTGATTGCTTTGCTAAAACTAACTTATATTTATCTATCTACTTGTATGTAAGTAAGTACTATCTGTCTATTTATCTATAAATTTGCTTGGACTTGGATGCTTGTACTTCTATATATCTATTGATGTTTGTAATCAATCAAACAATCAATTTAACCACACAAATACTAAATATATATATATATAATGTATTTGACAATATTTCCAATTAATGATTAAAAGGCAAAAGAAATTTGCAAATACTTTTTTAAATTATTTGATGAGACAAAAATAAAAAATAAAAATAAAAACAATGAAATGAGATGGATGGGTGCCGTCGGAGTAAAAAATGAAAGAGGTGCCTTAATTAATAGTGGGTTATATTAAACAGAAATGATCATTTCTTCTCTTTGCTACTTTATAATTTCGGTATTGAATTGAATAAATATCTTTGGTCAACTCACAATTTCCTTATTCAACTCAAGAGAAAAACTATATAATAAATAAAAAATAATTTAAAATAACAATTCTATTATTATTATTATTATTTGATATTACTATTGATTTATTATTAATCTTATTTAGTAAAGAACTTCAAAAAAAATAAAGAAAGTTGACAGCCACAACCATGAAAAGACAAAATAGAAAAAAAATTAAAAATAAAAAAAGGATCGAGTCTTTAGGTCAAAGATTTCTATCAAATCGTCTACCATTTTTGTAAAACCATATTACTTGTAACATCATTCGTTTTAAAATCAGATTCAAATAAATCAAAGCAACATCCTAGCCTTCAAACCTTCATTCATTCATCATTCATTATTCATTCGATTCAGAGAAAGAAGAAGGGCGACTTTGGTCCAAATAAATATATTATTTATTAGATTCAAATATTATTCAGATAATAATAATATTATTTATATTTCAAGAAAAATGAACATCTTTAAGTAAGTACCTTTAGACTAGACTATCTCAGATATTGTTGTCGTTCACTTTAAATCAAGTTTGCAATTCAATTTAACCTCTAGTAATGCAGAAATGAAATCATTATCATTCATACCAATCAGTCATTCGCGCAGCCATATTATTATAAATTTTAGTCATTTACATAAATTGTGGTGGGAGTGGTTAGTGGCTTTGTTTTTTTTGTTTTTTTTTCAATCAAATCTAGATTGATTGATTTACTTACTGACTGTTTTTTTTTTAAATTTTTCTTATTTATTTTTTGATTTTAAAATAACATAACAACTAATTTTGGTTTGATTAATATACATTTTTGGACCTACAACTAACTACTCCAATCAATCAGACAATCAATCAATATACACCATCATCATCATCATCATACAACACACTCAACACAATCGCTTTTTACTAGATATATATATAATAACTTGATATCAAACATTCTTATATCTTATCTAATAATAATAATATTATTGTTAAAAAATGTTTAGTAAGAAGAGTCAAACATTTAAACCAAAGAAGAATATTCAAGAGGGATCAAAGCAGTATCAATTGAAAACAATATGCTGAAGCTACACTTGGAAGTGGAAATCTGAGGCTGGCTGTCTCTTTGCCCGCAGGCGAAGACCTCAAATGGCTGGCAGTAAACACTGTCGATTTCTTCAATCAAATCAATATGTTGTATGGTACAATCACAGAGTTTTGCACTCCTTCAGAGTGTCCTGTCATGTCAGCCGGAAAACAAATACGAATATCACTGGGCTGACGGAACCACCGTGAAGAAGGCCATCAAGGTGTCGGCACCAGAGTATGTCGACTATCTGATGACCTGGGTGCAATCGCAGCTCGACGATGAAACTATATTCCCCTCAAAGATCGGTGTCATGTTCCCAAAGAACTTCCAGTCAATCGTCAAGACTATATTCAAGCGTTTGTTCCGTGTCTACGCACACATCTATCACTCTCATTTCCAGAAGATAGTCAATCTTGGTGAAGAAGCACACCTCAACACCTCTCTCAAACATTTCATCTTTTTCATTCAGGAGTTCAACTTGGTCGACAAGAAGGAGCTGGGTCCTTTAGCTGAGCTAATAGATACTTTAATCAAGAATTAATCAATCAACAGCTTAAATACACCTTCACATACATCACATCACTACACCACACACATATATATTAAAATCATCGATAACAAACGCCAATAGTATAGCAGAGCAGATTAAAGCAAATCACACAATGCCAAGCGCAACAACAACAACAACTACAAAAGTTATAGTAAAAGGCTATGATGATGCGAGGACTGGACAACAACAACAACAAAAGAGAGATTAAGATAACTTGATCAAGAAGACAAATAACTTTTAGCTATATATATAATATTTAGTAATATTCACAATTGTAAAATAATAGTCTAGCATCTTTGTAGTAAAGCAACCAAACAAACCAGTAATCAAACTACTCAACAACATCATCATCAACAACAACAATCCAACAAACAATGTACAAATAGAAATGAGATATTATTTAATAATAAAGAAATTTTGTAATGTCATTCGATCAAACAAGCGAAAATAGTCAATAGGAATCAACACTATGGATAGGATAGACTGGCATGTTATTATTATTATTGATATCGTTGATTTATTTAGCATATGGATTTGATCTGGTTGTATTTGATTTCTAAATCAGTCGAATTAATAATAATCATAAGTTAGTTAGTTATTTGTTGATTTTGGATCTGATGATGCTGATGCTGTTGCTGCTGCTTATTGGCTACTTACAACTATTTTACTTTGATTTCTGGTTGAAGGTGATTGCTGTAGTTCGTTTTGAAAGTCAATTTGATTTACCCAAAAACAAAGTCTACCATCTTCACCTGTTGTCATAAATTGATCCTTCTGCAAGAGTTGTGATTGTTTGGTTAGTATTGCTATGATGAGCTATCATAAGACTTGGATGTGATTAGGCACTACATACACTCTTATTCCAAGTCATTGTTCTAATAAGCTCTGTATGTCCATTTAACATTCTACCAATGGGCAGAACTTGATCGTCGTTAACTTGGAATATTAAACCTGTACCAGTAAAGTCACCACCAAACAAATATAGATTATTGGACGGTTGGTCATAATAACATGTGATGAAATAGTTTACTTCGAGTTGGTTGTTCTTCTCTGCCAAAATAGTTCTCAAATCACCATATTCTCGCAGTCTTGCACCATCCTCTAGATTCCAAACTGAAAGTCTCTCTGTTGTTGTAAGCGACCACATATACTGATTGCTGTTTCCAAAGAAACCAAATGTGGAAACTGAATGTTCACCATTCATAACTATTGGTAGTAAGCATGGTAATTAAGTACGTAAGTGAACTGTAGACTTTCTTGTGGAATCAATGAAACACAACATACCATATACAATAGCATCGTCATCGTCTTCAATTGATAAGTCATATAAATTAATCAAACCATCCATGCTACATGAGAACAGTTTGTTTGGAGTGTTGGGGTGGAACATAACACGGGTGACATCACCTGTGTGGCAATCGAAACAACGAATCTGCTTCCAGGTATTTGTATCCAAAATAACAACGGTCATTCCAACAGCTACTGCCATTCTATCTCCTGCAAAATCAAATGAGAACACTTCTTCTTTCTCTGTAAAAAATGGCATTTTGGTTGGTAAGTGGTTGGAAGTGAGATACTGGCGCTGGTCAAGCGAGATGAGGTGTACCTACGTTGAATGCACTTGGTTTGCGTGGCAGTGTCACAGTTGAAAATTCTGATGGTACGGTCAGATGAGCATGTTACAAGGGTGGAGTCGTTGGTGAATGTAGCTTGGTGAATGGTGTCAGTGTGACCCTTCAGCATCGATATGATAGAGTGTGATGTATGATCGTAGAGCTTGACAATATTGTTTGAACCAACTGCGGCAATGTATTTTGCCGATCTACTATCACAATGAGTAATATAGCACACATCCTCATTCTCCAATGAGTGTATAACCGATGACTGCAAGTGGTATTCCATCTCTATTATAATTATACGTAGCTTTAATATATATAGAGTCGTCTTATGATATAATGACAAATTTACAGTCGACTCGGTTGATTGCAAAAACAAAAAAAACCACAAAAACGAATGAAATTATCATCATTTTTAATGTATGTTTATTATTATTCAAGAATTCCAGATTGCTGTTTAATTGTGCTCAGCTAGCTCAGTGCACTCTTTCTTCTTTTGGAAATTGTCGTTTGTTGTTGTTGATGTTGTTGCTGTTGTTGTTTCTTGGCTGCATTTTCCATCTCTTCACTTAAGCGTTGATGAAGATATTCCGATTGCTTTGTATTCTGTTCTTGCTCAATGGTAGGTAGTGGCGCCAGACCAATCGACTTTCTCAGTTTCTCCAAATCATCTTTTACCGGTGAAATAGTCCTCATACAACTGATTGATATTCTTTTGTATTCTATTCTTTTCAGTATTTCTTGCTTTGATTAATCCATCTACCTACAAAGAAATCAGTTAGTCAATCCAATATTATAATCAATAATAATAATAATAATAATAGATTGGCTTGAACTAACATACATTGTATATATCACTTTGTATATCTTTGAGAATTGATTCGAATTTCCTGTACTCCTGCACCAAAAGATTTCTTTCATTCAACAAATCATTCAGCAAAAGCTCCTCATTTTTAAGTGTATCAGTCTCCTGTAGAATATTTGACTTTATTTTATTGTATTCTCTGTCTTTGATTTTTATATTATTTAAAATCACCAAGTTATCTTTATATTTATCATCTGTATTTATTGTTGTGGTACTTTGGTCATCTACTATTTCCGAATCATTATTTACAATATCATTTGAAGGTGTTGTCGTTGTTGTAGTAGTTGTCGTAGTTGTTGTTGTCGTCGCATTTGTTTGTGCTATGGTCCCATGATCTTCCATTGTTAATTGTTAATATCACTTTGCACTCATACAACATCCATCATTCTGTGTGCATTTTAAAAAAATTAAAATCAAATCACTTTTTTTATGAAAAAAACCGATGACCATTATTAATGATCATTGTATTACGAATCAATCAATCGAATTTCATACTCTAAGGCTATCTGGTTTTACATTGTATATTTTAAACACTCTTATAACTACAACACTATTGTAAGTGATCATTCTCAATACTTATGCTGCCGCCGCATAATTACAAGTGTAGACGCGTATTGTACGATACGATCATCAAACTCAAATAATGGGCTGCAACTATCATCATAACTTATTAGTAGCTTACTAATCTTATATATAATCTCTAGTAATCTAGATTAAAGTCATCATTAGCTTGAAATACTGTCGATTTTAGATATATTATAATATAGATAATATAGATTTAGAAGATATATAGTAGTAATAGCAGATTATTAGATATAGAAAATGATTTCAAAGGTTATGGATATTTTGGGCAGAAGCCAAAAGATTCTTAGAGGTACTGTTATCTCAAAGACTCACACAAAGACAGCTATGATTGAAGTTGTCAAAGTCTTTTTTGACAGAAGCAAATACGCAAGTGTCACCAAGCAAAAGACTAAATATATGATTCACGATCCAGCTGACGAATGTATCGTTGGTGATTTCGTCAATGTCACACCATGCAAACCAGTTTCAAAGAGAAAATCACACGTACTTGTAAAGATTGCTAAGAGACCACAAACAACCGAGTTCATTCTCAAGAATCCACAATACACTGTCACCGCCAAAGAAATCAAAGAGCAAAAGGAAAAGGATAAAATCAAATATACTTTTATTACAGATTTACAATAAACAAATGAATATAATATAATAATAATATAAAAATAACAAATCAATACAATAGCAACAGTAACAGTCACATTAGTAGTAGTAAGCAAGAAAACAGACAAACAAGCCTACTCACTCATTCATTCTGATTCATGCACATCTATCTCCACTCACTTCCAAACATATCGAAGATAGGTATTTAAATTAGGGCTATATATTACAGCTGACCATCATAGTAATCCAAATGGGAAAGAAGAAAACAGATTATTCACTGAATGAGAATATAAAATCAAGGTACAACCAGTGAGTGGGTTACATGTCTGCTTCGATTACACACTTTTCACTCTATTTGCTAAAATTGGAGTTACCCAAATGCTTAATTTGACGATCAATTTGGCAGTGGTTGTCATATTCAGTCACCCATTTCACCAATCCACCATTTTGCACCACTTCTTTAAAGAATTTACTTTGTTATCCTACTTTTCTTTTCTATTGTTCAATTAAAAATATCCCAGTTACTTTTTTGGTTCAAATAGATACTCGGTGGTTGATTAGAAACCCACTCTCTGAGTCCCAAAGGTAAATGTCAAAGTGATGACTTTAATCTGGTCAAAATCTGGGTTTGATGTTGCGTGTCCATCATCACCAACCCAAGTTTAAGCTTTGAAAGTAGATCGATTCCTAAAGTGTATCCAAACACTGAATTTAAAATTAACTTTTCCAACCCCTGATCGATACGAATTGAGCATACAGATGTCAAAAGTTTGACGTTCATTGCCTACAAAGTGTCAATACATCTTGTTTTTTTCGAAAAAAATCAAATTAAAACACAAAAAAAAACCAAAAACAATAAACGACTTGTTGATCCAAATCCATGTTTGCTCAAAATAATGGACGTAGATGATGCGTTTTTGACAACAGTAGATATTCGAAAATTGTTTGTTGACCAGATTTTTTGTCAAAAAAAGAAAATTAAATTAATTTTAATATTTTGCTCACCTTGAACGAGATCGTTAGGTTTTGAATTGCAATGGTCCAAACCCACAATGTCACTACAAATTTGGGAGTTTTGTTGAGTCCTTTCAATAAGTGGGGTTGGTTGATTTTGGTTTGGATTGATGAAAAACATAGTACCTCATCAAACATGGTTTTGCATTGTTTTTTTATAATTTTTTTTGTTACCAGTGATAAATTAATATTCCATTACATTCGTCGCCGCCGGATTTCTTTTTGTTTTGCTCCGGATACACCAAGAAAAGCACTAATACACAAACTCATTTTAAACATTTTGTGTTTGACAGGTGTACACTACACAACTAATAATAATCTTTACATATCAAATTATCCAATCCAACAACCCTACTGAATTCTCATTGTATCAACAGTTTTGTGTTCCTCCAATATTAGCATATTTGTAAGTAGCAACTACACAACTACTAGAACTAAAATCAATCACATGGATTACCCATACCATTATCAAATTTAAAAAAATCAGTAAATAAATATTAATGTAGATATTTTTAAATTGACAATTACAACACCACCTGGTCGATTTTGACACTTACCTTTGATTTACTTGTTATTTGACACCATCCTACCTAAAATTGTATTATATTATATAAAACATACAGATTTTATTCATATACTACACAAATCCAACAGGTATATTTCCAATTCTTAAACACAACAAGTAGTTGGACATCTCCTTAGATGACATTAATTTACATACCAAATCTACCACACTTTCATTTGTCAATTCAACTTCTTTCAATTTCACTTGATAATCCAATCATTAGAATAACCTTTTGGAATAGCTCTCAATCTTAAGAATTTTCAATTATCACAAGTCTCCATCTTTAATTTTCAGGATCATTATATTAGGAAATCCAAATGTCAATCGTCACATACAAATCAAGATTTACTCTCTTTATTATTTCAATATTTAATTAAAAAGTTTTATATCCAAATCAGTCTGGTGAAATCAAAAGTGACAACAAATAATACAATCAGTGTCTGATCCAAGGGGGGACCCGGTATTAGTTTAAATTATTATCATCAAATTTGCAGCATTTCTAAAATCTAAAAAATTTTGTGACATCTATTCTTTTTGCAAAACAATCATGTGTGGTTGACCTTTGTTTTGTTTTTTTTTTTTGTGTGGTGCATGGATTAAAAAATACAAAAATAATATTAAAAATACACAAAAGACTTTGGAATCATGATACCCCTAATCATAAATTGAACGAATTTAGTGGGATTGCAAAAACAACCCTATTGCAAAACCAAAAAAACATAAATAATAAATAAATAATAATAAAATCAATCATAGTGTAGTGTTTGTAATAGTATCCAGCAATAGTAGTAGTTGAAGAAAGTAGGATGTTGAAACTCCTTCATCTGCAATAATTAATTGTAAAGAAGAATTCCTTAAGGAGTACATGAACACCACCTCTTAATTTATAAGTTTTGTTTTTCAGCAACAGCAACAGCAACAGCTACTACTCTTTTACCACACCACTACCACTACCGGTATATTTGCCATAGTGTAGGTAGACAGTAGATAGAAAATAGATAGATACTCTACAATTCAAATATACACCCATGAATTCAACAACGGGCTGTTACCTACTTTTAAACGAATCACTCAATCAATCAATTAAATCTATTTTAAAATTCCTATATTTATTAGCTTGTTAGATAAATTAATTGGAGCCTCCAGATTTTATTATTGTATTTGCTTATTTTGTATAATTACTATCTCCTCAGTTTGTTTCTGTTCAATCATCTCATATCTAGCGAGAACACTTCAACTTTCTTTCTAAATCTTTATCTTTTATTTATCTATAATCTTAGTAATCCTAATATCAATCCATCTATCCATCCAATTTGAAATAAACTAGCAAAAGTAATTAGGAAGGAGTGACAACAGAGAAACCTCAGAGAATAGCAGATAGCAACTAGTTCAACCTCAAAGGTTAGTGTCATATCATCTCAATAATGTGTTTTCATGAGAATACCTTTTTTGGTTGTCTCATCAAAATAAAGCAAAAACAACACAGTAGTTAGTTCGCTGGTGGTATTCATTCAATTTGGTAGTCAATCAGCAACAACACACACAACACCCAAAATCAGTTTAAAATTCGTTGTAATTCAGAAACACACCTTATTAATTGATATGAAGAGTCCATCCAAATCCAATTTAAATCGGAGTTTATCACCCCAAATAGCACAACACTTGATCGAAATCTCAATCAGCACATTCACTTGCCCTCATGCTAACCAACTTCACCTCACATTAACTAATTGCACCTGACCCTTGATGGATGCCACTACATTCTCATACTGTATCCATCCAAGATTTATCTATCAAATGATTTACCACTTCACTACTCACACACTCATCATCAACATTTTGTCACAAGATGTCACCGAATAACATCATGAAAAAATCATCAAACACCTCCCAAATAAGACAAGTTTAAGTAATCACTTATTATAAGCATGTTGTGTAGCCTTGTTGGTGTAGTTTTAGATGGATTAATCCAATTTTTAAATTTAAAAATTCAAACCAAGGATTGTTGTTTTTGTTTTTAAAACTGGACAAAGCTAGTGGGTGGGTGGATGAGTGGATGTGGTGACTACTGCTGTTCCATCAAATAATATATTCTTTAACACCGACTTCGGTAACATCATGAACCTCATCAATCTTTTCTACACCACCACACTTTCAGCCAACTGCCCAAACATCCCCAACCAACCAATCAAACATCCATCCAAACAACCAAGCAACCATCTTTAATCAGTAGTCAGCATACACAAAAAAAAGGAAATTTACTCTGTTTTATATTTTTAAATTTATTTCTTTCCTTTTTTTGATCTTGCTTGCCTTTCATCTTGGTTGCACGCCAACTTTCACTCTCACTTTGTCCTTTAACTTTCCTACACCAATCCATCCGTCTATATTTGTTTTTGTTTTTTCTTATAAGTAATATTCTGTGTTTAATTACATACACTATAGTAGTAGTTTAGTTTGGAAATTGAATCAATTCACAATTCATTTCCACCACCAACATTAATACCAAAATACATTATTTAGCACCAACACTCCTCATCTCACTAGAAGCAAAAAGACCACATCCAAATTTCCAATTTCTAGACTCCTGTGTATTTACACATTTGATTCCCTTTAAAGGAAAATTTACTAAACACATCTTGTTGCTCGTTTGTTAATTTACTAAAGGTCACCAACTTTGTTGAAGATTATTGATTAGAAAATACCATCTCTCAAAGGAAATTAATTAATTAATTAACCAAACCATTTCAACCTATTCATTCAAACAACAGCAGTTATCCAAAACGTTTTAAATTAATAATTATTAAAGAAAGAAATTTGGTTTAATTGGTCCAGAAATATATTTATATAAAGCCCAAAAACAAAGAAAGCTATAAACTAAGCTATGTCTAAGAGGACACCTCCTTCTTCTCCAATGGAGAAGGACAGAGACCTGCCGAGTCTACAACCATTATCGATAAAGAAAGAGCTGCTGACTGCAGCTGTAGATGGGATTCGAAACGATGGTTTTCAAAATGGAAATGAAAATGCTTCCAGTACTAGCCATATAAATACAGGTGTTTCAAATAGAATAACTATTCACGGGAGCGGCAGCCAATCAAATCATATATCGTCGTCACCAATTTCACCAGGATCATCGCCATCATCACTTTCATCTGCCTCCTCGTCGCCACCCAACACCAACGACAAACAACGTATTAATGTCATGTCACCCACTCTTTTAAATCAATTTGCGGACATTTCATCGAGTTTACAGCACCATTCATCCAAAAGAAAAACACCTGAAACCAAAACCGAAGCAAACAAAAGCGACCACCCAATGGAGATGAATGAAGGTCCATCTTCTTCAGCCATCACTACATCGCCATCAAATCATAGTAATAGCAATAGCACCACTCTTGAAAGCATCCTGGAAGTCATGAATTCGACCATTGATTCTCCCATACCCCAAATCAAATTTCCAAGAGACCAGTTTTATAATTTTATTTGTACATATAAAGGTAACTATCCATTATCATTGAACAACCCAAAAGAAATCATATTCTAACTGTGCTCTAACTTTAGGATGTAGCCATCCAATTAGAAATAAATCATTGGATCAATTGATTGTCCATATGCGTATACATGAAGCATTGGGACACGAGTTATTGGAGGATCTTTTGTTTAAAGATAGATATTCATCGTTTCAAGAAGATGAGAACTTGGAGGATCACATATTACATGAAGCAATTGGATTTGCTCAGGAATCTCTTGGTCGTTTCCAAAATATTTTTGCATATTACGATGAGCAACCATCGCTAGTTGTTGGAAACTTAGATACTTCACCATTGACGTCGCCATGTAAAGATGCCAATCTGAAGAGACAGGCGCAGACCAGATTTGAGTGCCACCCCTGGAAAGTCAAGTAGTGAGGATGATGACACCTTTGATATGTCATCATCGAATAACTCTATGAATATAGATTCACTTTCACTGAATAGCTCTAATGGAAGACTGTCAGTTCCCTCTCCTGTGGGCAGTGGCAATTACAAATCGCCAAACCAAAACAGCTCGTTCTTGACCCAACAATCTCCATCCTCAAGCTTTGGTGGATCATCAAACAATGGACAAATTCCAGTTCCCTCCCCATCTGGTAGTCTAGAGTCAGATGACCTGGAAAAGTACGCAATTCCCACTCGCTACAGCTCCAGAGGTGTGCAGCTCCGAGAACAAATGATTAAATATGGTCTCAAGCTGTTCCGTATGGATTCTGAGAATAAATATATATCTGCTTTTTCCAAGGATGTAGTTTGCATATGATTACAAACTTTTCCCGTCATGTGGCCAAGCATGAAAAAGTAGGTGATATTATCAAAACCAGAGTTGTTCCATCTCAGCAATTTCTATCAACCCCAACAACAGCAGCAGATTATTCAGCAACAAATCCAGCAACAACAACAGCAGTACCAACAAAAGCAAACAACAGCAGCAGCAACATCTGATCCAGCAACAGATGATACAACAGCAACAGCAGCAACAACAACATATTCGCCAAATGATGCAGCAACAACAGCAGCTTCAACAACCAAAATTATCATTTCCAACATCTTCACCATCATATCCAATATCTTTGGCCACCTCTAAAAAGAAGACGAAATCAGAGGAGTATCTACAATCTCAACCACCGACCAATAACGCGCAAACCAGTGGTACAAGCAATAACTTTTCACTAAAGTTTACAAACTATGGTAATCATAGTCAAAAATACATCTTCATCTCCATTTATGAATATGAATCAACACAGCTCAAGCAATGAATCAATTGATAACAACAACAATAACAACAGTAGCAATAGTTTCTTCAAATCCAATCCAACACCAATCGGTAATAATCAAAAAAAAACTCCTCAACAATGCAGTTTTCGTCGACGTCCAACTCCCTCTCAAATATCAACAATTTCTTTCATCTGTTCCCAACAAACATCTATCAATTTCTGCGCCAATACCGCAACATCCATTTTTTACCAACACCTTCACAAACACTCTCGAGCAATGGAAATAATCACTTTAATAATAGCTCCCTATTTTCACAACTTAACAACAATAGTAGTAGTAACAGTAGCAACTCCAATATTGACACCCAACTACTTCAAAGCAAATTTAACCAACTTGCACGACCATCTTCTCCAGTCCATATGAAATCTCAATCAATTTCCATACCAAATAACAGTTTCTCATCAAACAGCAATAATAATACCAACGATGATTCCGAAATCAATTGGGTTTTCACAAAGAAGATGCCGAAATAACCAAACAACCAAACAAACAAACACCCACTCACACAATCTAAATTATTATTAATTTATTATTTACTAACCAATCAACTAACTATATCTATATTTCTATCACTATGTAAAGATATAGAAATATGAACAACTAAAAAGAAAAGAAACAAAATAATAACATTTTAAAATTGTAAATTCTCCATTATATTTTGAAGATTATTATTTAATTATTTCTCTGAAAATCCAGCTTCCTCCTCCTCTTCCTCCTCATTTCCTCCACTCCACCATTAATTTATTATTATTTTAGTTCTAACCTTAAATTGGAATTAAATAGATCAATCATTCTTGAATTTGTAAAATAAACAGAACAGAAAAGATATCATATAAACAAGACTACTGTTTATTGTTAAAAATAACCTTTAGTTACCCAAATTTCATCTTGAACTTGGTAATTAGAATTTTCAATGAATTGCCATTGCAGATGTGTTTCGTTGGCAAAGTTAATGACACCAAAAGCCATTTCTCTCTATACGTGGACCATCTGACCAAATTGGCTTCTTATCCCAACCGTTCACATTTCCACTTCTGTTTCCTGCAGTTCCAACAATAAAATGGACAGTTCCCTTTGGATTATCATAGGTACCTTTGACCTCATTGTATAAAACTGGTAATGTTCCTGTAAAAGAATTAGATTTATTAGCTACAATGAATTGTCTTGTAAATCGCAATGGGCTTGACTTACTTTCATAGCTGTGAGTATGAGCAGATATAAAAAATATCAACATTATATTTCTTGAACAAATGATCGTAGGTTTTTCCAAAGTATAAACGATCTTGACTTTCACTGGAGCACCATTTCTTTGTGCTTGAGCAATATAGAGGACGATGAGCCCATACTACTAACCATCCAGTTGGATTTTCAGCTCTGAAATGTTTAAGATCCTTTTCAATCCATTTGTATTGGTGAGATCCTTCATCGTAATCCTCTTCGGTAGAGAATGATACATAATGGATACCATTGAGATTGTAGGAATACCAGTTGTGTTTACCTGGCATATTGAATGTTTGCTTTATATACAACACCATATGCAAAAGTATCGTGGTTTCCTGGGCAAAACCATATATGGAGTGTGGGAAGTAATTGGGTTTACTTGGTCTAAGAAGCTATTCCAAGTAGATTGATGTCCTTTCTTTGAGCTGTCAGCATAGGCAATATCTCCAATGTGTAGTACTTGAGAATAGTTGTCCAAGTTCTGAAGAATATTCTCTATAGTTTCCTGATTTCCTCCAGCATCCCCCATATCACCGTAACAAACTATGCTGTGTGGACTTACCCTCCAGGTATAGTCGATGACTCCAGATGTGAAATTGTATGTTTGTGACCAAGCACCTTCAAGTTTATCACCAACTACATAATAATAAACTGTGTTTGGCTCCAAAGCTCTGATAACTCCAGTATAAACATATCCACTCCAACCTTTATTGATGGAATAAGTGTCTGAGGTTGCCTCTACTCCAATATATATATCCTGCTCGCCATAGGTGTGAAATATTCAGTCGAGAATAATATAGATGGAGAGTGTGCAAGATCAACAGAATTCCAGGTAACTCTCATTTCACTGTCAACTCCGGTAAAAGAGAGCTTAACACTTTTTGGAGCCAGCAAATCATTTCCATATGAGCAAACTACAAGTAATGATACAAAAATATATAATTTTAACATAATCTTATTCGATATTATATATAATTATATTAATAATAAAAAAATAATAATAATAATAATAATCTTATTGTCTTGATTTAATAGATTTGTAGATTTAAAAATCAATTTATCATTTTAAAAAAACAAACCATCAGAAACAAGACATTTTAGAGGTGGTATAAGTAGTCTAAGAGTTGGTCTGAATTACGAATAATATCTAGATACTATTACTTAATATTGTCTGGTATATTTATATGATTAAACACCTCAAAATAATTTTGTCGATTTTTGGATACCAGGAGAAGGTCCAAAGACCCAGACCACATTTTTCAAGATTTGAACTTTTAATAAATTTTCGTTTGAAAATTAATTTGTATTTTTTATTTATTTATTTTAGTTTTTTATGGTTTTTTTTTATTCTTTTTAGATCTAAAAGAAAATAAACAGATAATAAATTGTATGTGGATTTTATTTAAATTGTAAATAAATAATATTGCGAATTAAGATTTATGAGATTACTTTATGAGTAGTGAAGCTTCTCAAATAATATATTTCAGTGGAATATTAAACTTGACATAAGTGAATCATTGAAATTATATTGTTAAAATTTTAGATTTCTTCTCTTTATAAATCAAATAATAAACTATGATTTTTACAAAATAATATAATATAATACCATATAACAACATCAAATTGTATAGTTTACTAATTTATCCAAATTTCTTTGCCAACAACCTGACAATATTGTTGACTTTGAATTGTTTTTTCAAAGTGATTCGTTTGAGTGCGCTATCAAACCATGAAAAAGTCAGAGTTTGGTCTTTTACCCCATGTGATTGTTTTGTTTTTAGAAATTCAATGTGGAGGTTGTTTGATTTACTTTATAAAATTGGGGTCTTTTGATTGATCTGTCTTTATTCATATAAATAGGATATTTTAATATAGAGAGAATGTCCCCGTAAATTTAAACTCTTTCATTAGTAATCGAGTGTTGTCGACATCAAACCTTATATTGTAATACAAGTACAGTCACTTCTCATCTAGCAATTAATATAAAAGAAACAACAACATGTCTTCTATCTTACGATTCATTTCATTCTATTCAATAATAGAATAATCATATATATCAATAAAAGATAAATATATCTTACATATATATCTATTGTAATATATCTAAACATTAATATTTTATCACACGAATTCGCTCATTGTACAAAACAATTTAATTTTAAAAGTGGGTTCATGATGATTGGCAAAGTGATTGATTGTACTAATATAATATGTATTCTCTAGTGATAAGCTTGTTTAATAAACTGGTACGTCAGTTTTAACAAGAAAATGGAATAGCTTTCCAAAATTAGTTTCATCATATTCCACTGCTGGAAGTAAGAAAATCGAAGGTGCAAATAATTGGAATCACTCCTATGATGTAGTTGTAGTAGGATCTGGCGCAGGAGGAATGACTGCTGCCATTACATCACAACTCAAGGGAATGAAAACTTTGCTAATTGAAAAGTCTGCTAAATATGGTGGAACTTCTGCACTATCGGGAGGAGCACTCTGGGTACCTAATAATATATATTTGCAGATGGGAGGTGTCAAAGATACTGTTGAGGATGCCAAAAGATATCTAGATGCTACTGTTGGCGATGATGTAAGTGATGAAAGGAAGATGGCCTATCTAACTAAAGGACCAGAGATGCTTTCATTCCTTCGTGATAATACCTTGGTCAGATTCCAGTATACAAATGGATATTCCGACTACTACCAGAAAGACCAGGAGGACACCCACGTGGTCGCTCCATTGATCCAGTTGTCTTTGATTCAAACCGTCTTGGTACATTATTAGATACTATGTCTAGATCTAGAATTGATACTCATGGTATTGCAATGACCTCTGAAGAGTTTGGTAAAGTTAATATGATGACCAGAACTTGGAAAGGTAAAAAAGTAGCCCTTGCTGTTGGACTTAGAACCATTGGTGCTTTGTTTACTCGTAAGA
Organism: Heterostelium multicystogenum; assembly: GCA_003667245.1. NCBI lineage: Eukaryota > Evosea > Eumycetozoa > Acytosteliales > Acytosteliaceae > Heterostelium > Heterostelium multicystogenum. The sequence goes on along the minus strand of RCNN01000138.1, from coordinate 28,665 downwards.
AAACTATTCTCTCTTGGAGAGTCGTTAATCGCACAACTTAGATTAGCTATGTCCAATGCCAATTGTGAACTTTGGTTGAGCACACCTTTTGTTGATCTTGTTCAAGATTCTAAAGGAAATGTTATTGGAATTAAAGTTATGCGTAATGGAAAAGAAGAACTAATCGAGACCAAGGGAGGAGTTATTTTCGCTGCTGGAGGATTCTCCCAAAACCAAGAGTTGAGAGAAAAATACCTGCCAAGTCCAACATCAAATAAATGGACTCATTCCACCCACGATGCAACTGGTGATACTCTCACTTCAGGTATTAAAGCCGGTGCTGCCACTGCTCTTCTCGGTAAAGTTTGGGGTGCTCCATCTGTTCCTCGTCCAAATGATTATCCCTTCTTCTTGGTTGCAGACAGATCTATCCCATCAATGATCATCGTAGACGGTAATGGAAATCGCTACCTTAATGAGTGTGTCCCATACCACGAATTTGTAGATATCATGTATGCTCATGGAAAGTCGGCTTATGAACTCATGGATGATTATTGATGAAGAGACCAGAAAGAAATATTTATTTGTTGGTCTATTCCCAGGACAACCATTCCCCAAGTCATGGAGTGAATCAGGTACTCTTCAAACAAGCATCATCTCCAGAAGAATTGGCCAAGAAAATCGGTGTTCCAGAAGAATCTCTTAAATTAACAATTGAAAATTTCAATAAGATGGCTAAGGATGGCAAAGATACACTCTTCCAACGTGGAGAAAGTGCCTATGACCGCTATTACGGTGATCCTACTCTCCCTAACCCCAACCTCGCACCATTAAAACCTCCTTACTATGCAGTTCAAGTCAAACCAGGAGACCTCGATACTAAGGGTGGATTGCTGACTGACGAATGGGCTCGTGTAGTTCGTGAGGATGGTTCAGTCATTAAAGGTTTATATGCCATTGGAAATTGTGCTGCAGCAGTAATGGGTAAGACTTATCCAGGACCTGGTGCCACTCTTGGACCAGCCATGACATTTGGATACACAGCAGCTCTCAATATCAAATCCATTCTTAATAACAAGTAAATTCAAATTGTAATATTAACTAAACGTAATCAAAACCCAATAAACAAAATAAATAGTAAATTTCTTGTATTTTTCATTCATATTAATTATATAATTATGCCATCCATCCATATCCTTTCTATTGAATAAGTATCAAGTCAAACTTACAAAAATTTGACTTGCAAAAAATAGATTGACTTTATTAATATAAATAACAATCACTATTGTGATTCAAAATGACCAATTTACAAAACCAAAATATATAGTTGTTAACTATTATACATTTTCCAGAAAAACCTCTTTGATTCTAAAAATATCATCGTAATAATAATTAAGAATCAATAGTCGAACTTAGTTGCTTTCTAAATTCTACTCTCGTATTTACCCTCCAACCAGAGAAAAGGTGTAGTCACAGATCAATTTAACATTATATTAAGTTCTGAAGATATTGTCAATTAATTTAAGATTATAAAAATAGATTACAAATGAATGATGTTCATTTTACTGTTGATATAACACAGCTGGTGTTGGAATTTATATCATGGGATTATGTTGTGAGAATCACACAAACCAACTAACATTGGTAGCTTTGTGTAGGAAAAACCTGGAAACAATACTGGTAATTTAACTTTAAAAGTATTATACTATATTCTGCATCATCACAAGAACAACAGAGAGGAGTAGTAAAAGTTAGAGAATTAATCAGTACATCTTTATGTCTAGTTTACAAATAAATAATAAGAATAATATATATTCCCAGATTAATAGATTCTTCATTCGAAATATAAATGAGTGTTTAACTATCACAGAAACTCAAGAGTACAGTACTATCAACACCAATCTATACTACCAATAGTAGTACGACTGTTGTTTCATTCATTAAAATTGATGTTGAATATGATTCAACGGACATTGATAACAACACAACTACACCATTCTATAATCACTAATTGAAAATATTAACATAAATAGGTTTGTTTGGATATGGTAACAACCAAAACAATACATGTCTACCTTTACACTCCACAACAGATAACCAGATATATCTAACACTCCATCAAATTTGTGGGTAACCCCAAACACACACACTCCAACAAGACAACACCAAAACAACACATGTATATATATGTTATTTAACTTAAAATATCACTCCAATTATACAAACGAGGTGGTAAATCCAACACTTCCCATCAATCACAAAATTTTTTAAACACAACCAAACATGTCAACCATCAATAACATTAGGATATCATCATATATCGTGAAATAAATTTATATCTTGATATTTTTTTAAATTAAACAATAAATTAAATGTTTGGACGAGGTATAAAATAAGAATATCCTCCATTTCATTTGCTGTGTATCAACTAACTTACTTTTTTTGGTTAGTGTAACTCTGCCTCAGTCTAAACATAGGAATCTAGAAAATAAAATAGTATCCCTATCCCAACAACGATATTCTATCTTTTAATTTATAAAATTATATATCCAATCGATAGAATAACCAAATTTCTATTTTAATCCTATTTATATTATTCTAAATATATCTTATTTTATTCTTTTAAATTCATCCAATTAAATCATTACAGTCATATCGAAATTATACCATTACCCTGAAATATCTATTGTTACAATCCTTGTTTATTTATTTAAAATATTATAATAGAAATGAAATTATTAAATTTATTTAGTTCTAAAAAGAAGGAAAATAAGGAAGAAAGATGGCTCCACCGAATCTTCTCCTTCGAATTCCCCCCAAAAATCTTAGTATAAAACTGACCACCAGTCCATCGAGCCATGGTGTTAATCATTTACACCATTCTGGTAGCAATCCGAATGTTTGGTCTTTCACATAGCCGTCTGAGCAAAAGCTGCGGCAACCTTCACAATGTCATTCCTCAAAAAATCTCCACATCTCAGAAAGGCCAATACTCTGAGTAAATTCGATGACCAAATGCATTTCGATTCTATGTGCCATGACTATTTCCCAAAAATCCACTATATCAAAGTCCTCTGGCTATAAATTAAGAAGCTCTTCAGCCACTCTTGATGATGACGACGATGATGAAAGGGTTGGTACCTTTGGTATGGGAAGTGTATTAGTAGGTTTGTTTCGACAGTTATGCCACTCACAGTGCATCTCGATAATATATCCAATAATATAATAATATAATATTAACTAAATAAAACCTATTTATAAATTATTGTAAAATAACCTAACTAAAATGTGATATACGATTTTATTGTGGATTATTTCTTATGTATTCCCTGACTTTTTCAAGAGTTTTCACCAAGTTTATTCAGACCCAAACCATGACCACCATCACCCAATATGAATCGTTTTTGGTGTGCTCTACCAAAATAGAATCCTCAGTATCCAAAAGAACTGATTTGAAATTGATAATTGATTATATATTAGTTGATTGTTAAAGGTTAGTTTTCTAATATTGATGTCATACTCTTTTGGATATCTTTGTGTTGTTGAAACTTGGCCAAAACTACATCATACATTACTCCATCCTTTATTTCCTCCCAGTCTTTTCTCAGTGGGTGGTGCTCGAGAACGACCCATTTTAGCACTGTCACCTGGTGTCTTTGCTTCTCTAATTGCATGGAAGTAAGCTATTTCAGTTGTTTCAAATTTTAACTGCCTTTAAACATGATGAATTCAATTAGCTCCAACATTCGATCCATTTCTTTTCTTCCTTCTATTCATTCATTCATTCATTCATACTTGAAAATAATGTTCTGAGGTGGGCCAAACATAGCCTCCAATCGTAACTGGATGCCGTGAAAAATTGCTGAAGCAACCAAAATTGTCCTCTGCTCTATAAAAATTTATAACTGGTCTGCTAGTCATCTTGTTGTCTTTTTAACAATCACAATACAATAGATTTTATAAATAGGTTGTTATTATCAATAATTATAATTATTATCAGTGCTTTATATATGTTAGAATGTGTGTTTTTTGACAAAAATTCATGATGTATTTATTTATTACAAGAAAAAAACAGAAAGTGAATCCATTGTAAATTTTGGTTTTTTTTTGAAATTTAACATTCCTTGAAATTGAAATCAAAAGTTCAACAGCAGTTCTCAAAAAATATGAGATTACAAAAATTAACCTGATCAGTTATACAAATATCTGTTTTATAATTGTTTTTTTGTATTTTTATTATTAAAAATTAATTAATTATCTAAATTAAAATTGTCCTATATATTCGACAGATAGATAGATAGTTAAGGTGAATTGGTAGTTATCTTGCTTATAGTACTACTATTTATAATCATCATCTTGTTGGTTTGATATTGTTTCATGTTTGCTTGCTTTTGCTACTGCTATGCAGTGATGTTCATTGTTATTGTTTGATATAACTAATCGATTATATATATTTTATATTCTTCTATACTATTATTATTATTATTATTATTATTAAGTTCATTTAACTAATTATTTTATATAAATAATTGTTCAATTGAATTGGTGAGTGAAGAGAAGAAACTGTTGGAGCCAGATTTCTTGACGATATAGATTCTGTTGAGTGTGTCACTGGTCGTAGATTTGTCGACTTCAATGTCACATTCGTAAAGGGTCGAGTGTCCGGCACCGTCTTGCATGACGTTGCTGTTGGCATTGTAAGAAGACGACACAGTGGACGAGGTTGGGTACTTCAAGCTATATGATATCTGTGATTGGTTGCTCTTCAGCTTCCATTCGATTCCGAGCTTGGTGAATACTTTTTCGAGGTTGACTACAATGAGACTGCTGTCAATTCTAGTTTCAACGACCAATGTTGGTGTTGATGACTGTGTAGTGGTGGTGGTGGTAGTAGTGGTTGTGGCGCTGTTGTTGCTCAGTGACGATTGATTCTTGAGGTTGGTGCTGCTATTGCCCTTCGAGAAGAAATAAGAGAACCAGGATTTCTTTGGGCTAGAACCAATGATAGGTGAGTTGGGAGTGGCCGACTCTTGTAGCTTGAGCTTGCGGACTTTGGTGATTTCAATAGGTGACGATGTCTTTCCACGATGTGAAATGGTTGGACTGGTTGCTGGATTCGAGGTTGCTGTCATGGAGCCACGTCTCTGTATTGGCTCCTTTGGTGTTGATGGTGGAGGAATGGCCTGACTCAGTGAAAGTGGTGGGACAATATTCTTTGGTGCAGTGTTGCTTGGGTAGTGGTTGCTGGTTGGACTGCTTCCGCCACCATTGTTGATCTGAAGAGTCTGAATCGAAGGCAGTTTGTCGCTGACTGTAATGGAAATGGGTGTCGATGATGGTGCTCCTGTCTGGGGGTGGTAGTTGTTTTGTTGGTTGTTCATTTGTGATTGTTGGTGATGCTGTTGTAATGCTTGCTTCAATAAACCTTCGGATTGTAAAGTTTGTTGTCTTGGTGATTGTTGTGGTGCTAAATTGCCGTTGGAGTTGGATAGGTTGAGGGGTGGAGGTATACCACCGTTGACGTTGTGAGGCGATGGTGGATTATTGATGTCTGTTGAGCTCTTTTGTTTGCCAAACATACGACGCAAAGACAATTCCGATGCACTGTTTCTTCTCTTTTCGTTTCCAGCGTTGGATTTAGATATCTTGACACCATACTTATTTCCTTCATTATCGTATTTCTTTCTTTCCTCAAGCAATCTATAATATACAAGTATTTGTGATTTTCTGAAACAATCAATTGTCCTGTTAGTAAGGAACTCTGGAGCGTCGAACAATCGATTACCTACTCATTACTAACCAAAGCTTTTTTGACCTCGTCAACTGAGCCCAGTCCAAGTACCATCAAACTTCTAAATATCTCATCGTCCAATACAGACAGATCGGGCAATGGAGTGGATACAATTTCATCAACTGGAATCGATTTTTGAATTTGAACTGTATTCGAGAGGAACCATGGATGTTTTTTTGATATCCTTGATTGATATTCTTTTTTTGGATCAACAATTAACATTTTCGTTAACAAATCTTGTGCATCCTTGTGAATAAATGCGGGCATTACAAAATCACCGCTCTTTACTTTGCTCAAAAGTCTTCTAATATTATCATCATCGAATGGAAGTCGTCCCTAGAATAGATGTAAAAGCAGGTCAATATCAAATGGTGAATCCAAAGCCTGAATGAATGATTGATTGATAATTACTGTCAAACAATGCATATAAAATAACACCACAACTCCAAACATCAGTCTTTTGTCCATCATAATCAATTCCAGAAACCACTTCAGGACTGGCATAATGAGGTGAACCACAACTGGTGTGTAGGAGACTGTCTTTCTTAATAATCGAACCCATACCAAAATCACATATCTTAATCTTTTTATCTCCGCTCAACAATAAATTTTCTGGCTTTAAATCTCTATGACTGGATGAATTGAATGATATCAATTAATACAATACACCTCTATGGAACCCAATCCATTGATTGGTGGAAATGATAGTTACCATATATTTCTGCTGTGGCAATAATCTAAACCACTAATGATTTGTTGAAAGAAAAACAATGCTTCTCCGCTTTCCAAACCTCCTTTTTCAACTAAATAATCGAAAAGCTCGCCACCTTCTACATATTCTAAAATAAGGAATCTGAAATGAAGATCATCACCAGAGTGGTTAGTTTGCTTTTGAAATGGATTTCCTGGAGGAGATAGTCTGTAACTTACAAATAATTTGAAGTTTCATACACTTCGTACATCTTTAATGCATTTGGATGATCTATTAGTTTCATGAGTACAACTTCTCTTTCGATCTTTCTTCTCATCGATGGTTTATTATTGAGTAGATCTTTGTTTATAATTTTAATTCCAACTTTGAATCCAGTATCCTTGTGAAATCCCAACTTGACTTTTCCAGTTGTACCCTGACCCAGGGTTTTTCCAATGATAAATGGACCAACACTATGTATTTCCATTCTTTCTTCTACCATATATAAATAGATATATATAAACGAATAAATAAATAAATAAGTATCTTTTTGGCTATTAAATTAAATCCAACAATTTTCAAATATAATTGTTGTTGTTGTTATTGTTGTTGGCTTGGTATTCTTTTGTTTTGATTGATTGGTTTTGATTTGATTGATTCCTCTTTGTTATTGTCTGAACTGTTTATTATTACTAATTCTATAATATTAAAATGTTGGCGTGCTGAATGTAGGACCAAACTGAACCAATCTTAATTAATCTATCTATTTATTTAAATTTGTAAAAGGAATTATATTAATACATTATGTGGATTCAATCTTAATTGTTTTTGACTGATTTGGGTTGTTTGTTTTAAAATATGACCCTTGCTGAGGTGTGGACTAAGTTTGTGGTTTAGTGATGAGTGTGATCGTTTGAAATATTTGTGGTTAGGTCAGCTAGTTGATATGAATATGTGTTTTTTTAAAAAAGTATTACTGGGCAAGCAAATACTACTTAAATGTGCAAACATGTGTGTGAGTAATGTCTGCTGAGATTTGAACATGATGGAAAGATGATCACACCACTTGGTGTTTATTTGTTGATAGAATATATGTATGTATGCAGTATGTATTTATTTTGGTGTGTTTTTTGATTTACTTAAACCAAGATGAAAGAAACTAGAAATGATAACTTGTGTTTGTATGTGTGTTAATTTAGAGCATATCCTGATTTAAGCAAACTTTAACTAATGAGAATTGAATTGTATTATTATTTTTAACAGATGAAATTGTTTGTTTGAATATTGTTATTTTGCTCTTGTTATTGCTGCTATTATTTGCTGTTGCTGTTAATAAATGTAAAGCGGCTGATTTTCCACTGTTGATTATACATCGTCTTGATTGATCAAAAAATAGTTTTTTGTTTTTTTTGTTTGGAAGAACACTTTGCCGTCTGACGATCGTCGTTGGACAGATACTTGAAACTATTTCGATAATTATTTTAAGATCTGCAAAAAATACATCAACTTCCTAAAGATCAAAGATCTGATCAAGTGGGTAGAAGCACATCTTCATTATGATTGACAAACAGAATGATTGATTTGAAATATACTTTGAATATTGTTGGTATTTGTCTGATCCTTCTACTATTAGTATACTATTACAAATGTATGTATGTTACAGGATTGAGAAGTGCTTAACATCTAAATGAACAATCAGGCAATCAATCAGCATCATATGTTTGAAACAACAACATCAACAACAATAACAACACCAATCGCAATAATTGAAAACTAAATAAATAAAAAACAACAACAACAACAAAATCAATAGTAACTACCTTCCATTTCCATAAGTAGCACCACTACTACCTCACCTGACTTGACCAACACCGGTAAAAGAAACGAATGAAGCAAAGTTGGGTGGGAGCACTGTGAAAAAATGTGATTGATTTTGACCACTAAAAAAAAGTTAAAATAAGCAAATATTTGTGGATGATGTTTGCTGCTGTTTTTGAAATATATTTTTAGGTGTGCAAATGATCATCCATCGCTCTACAAACAACAAAATAGAACAATCAAGAACAAAAATATATGTGCCAAACAACAGTCTTCTAACTTTTTCCTGTTGACAACAAGATTGGTTATATTATGTTGGTGGCAAATAATTTTTCTGAACTGATCGGTTATTTAAAGGTATGTAAGATTGATGGCTAAGTTATTGTGGTTTGGTTGTTGTTATTAAATGTGTTATTTTTGTTGCTATGTTAAAATGTTCAGTCAGACATTACTTTCTTCTTTCTATTCTTCGATTCTATTCTATTCTATTATTTATTCTTATTAGAAATAGTTCTATGTTCTATTATTATTATTATTATGTGTGTTTGGTTGATGAATGCTAATTAATATAAATGGTGGTCTATATTTAATTCTCACTGTGATTGACCCATCACAGTGTTAAATTAATTGGTTAATTTGAATGCTAGGATTGTGTCAGGATTGAAGTGAATCTTTTTGTGAATTTGAGTGATGATGGTGGCAGTGGGATAGCTCTCTGTTTGTGTTTTTGTGTGATTTGATGGATTGCTAAATTTCGTGGTGAGATGAGTGACCGCAGTGCACCGACTAACAGATTTTGAATCTTCACTCACTTAGTGATGCAAAGTAATTGATGTAACTATAGATACCAACTATGAAATAATAATAATAATTTGAGTTGCCAAACCAACTGAGCAACAATCTGTTGATTGATAGTTGTATGTCTCGAATCCAAATCACAAAACGCACATTTCAAATGAAGTCTTACGAAAGTTCCCACCAAAAACACCTCTCAAAAAAGTACCACCCTTTTTTTACTTGATCATAAATCGAAAACCGGTTTTGATGTATTTTTTTTTTTTTTGTTTTTTTTTTTCACTATTTGCACGTTTTGATCGAATCATGGTCTTTCAAGATATTGGTAGAAACCACGCACCATCAAAATAACAAAAACATTATTAATAACATATTTTGAAATATCTAAAATCAAATTTGTATAAATTAGAAATGATTAAGGGTGAACACCATAATAGGTACGAGGATTTTTTACTGATGGTATGATCTTGTGTCTTTTTGGAATTTTGCCATTGGCTAATATTTTTGTAAGAGGTGAGTTTTGCAATAGAAAAACAACACAAGTTTAAAAATATGATTTTCTCCACATTAATTTACATAATAATAAAGTGATGAGAATAGATGAGATTTTTGATAAGTGGGACACTATAAATACCTCAAATTTATTACTACTTCCAAATCGATTTTATAGTTTATTTGAAAATCTAGTCGTTATAGAATTCTAATGTTCCAGAACTTCTTGATTATTGTAACAAAGTGAACTATTGGTTGTAGATCAAAATAAGAAAGATCTCTCTATTTTAAATTATTCAGATATTTTTAGACTGCTATAGACTGAAAATTCATATATTTTCATCAAGTTCCCAATATGTATTGTAATAAATATTATAATTATTATTATTATTATTTACTTTTAGTTCTTAAGATTTGTTGTAGTCATTAGTTAGATCTAACTTGAGAATGAATGATGATGATTGGAAATGTTGATGGGAAAATGACAATTGACAAAAGTCATCCAAATGGTGTTATTAAAACAATAAAATAAAAAATGATATAATTATATATATAATTAGAAAATCAATCATACATATCTTTTTACGGACTTGTATAAAACAAACCCAATCATTCAATTGGAAATTAAAAAATGAAAGAAATTAAATAAAATAACAATTCATATACAGTTAATAGATAGATTGGTTTCAAGAATTAGATAATCATAATTTCATATGTGTTAAGCTGCTGTGTATAAAAGTATAGAAATCAATAGTTAGTATTGTCGAATCTATTTGATTTGATTGGATTTGATTGTCGAGTGTTATGTTGTCTACAGAGACAGACAGTAAACATCAACACATTGAATTCAAAACAAGTGTGTGTGTGCTACCATTAATAAATATTTGATTTTTTGATTGATTTTGGAAGAGTTTGGAAATTGTGTGTATGTTGAATGGATGGTTATTGGAATATCAAAAAGGTGGTGGGTGGGAAGGTAGGAGTATTATATCGGAGGGGTAGGTTGGAGTGTGAGTAGTTGACAGGAGTAATGTTTTGACTTTATGAGTTAGATGTAAAAGATATCTTTAATGAGTTTGTTTTCTACAAATTTGGAAAATTCATAAGGTTTATTATATCTTTTGAGATATTTGTATTTATAAAAGGTGTCAATCCAGTTTCACTACAACTTTGACACATTACTTATTAATTTAGAAATTTTTTAGGATTCATTTTATAATTCATAACTCCATACATTCACTTCATCATCATCATCATCATTTTTAGTACACTTAATATTGTGATTGGTAGAGTTGAAATGCACAACACTACACTATCTATTGTATGCTGTTTTAATACCTTAAATGGAACGAATTAAATAGTTGAGAGTCAATACTTATTCCCTAATATATAGTATATTAATAATACTATCTTTTTGTCGTGAATGAATAAATGAATAAATGAATGAATGAATCGATGTATGAATATAATGTAAATATCTTTTGGAGTTTGGATATGATGTAACATGATAATTCAAACTCCAAGCGTTGTATCTTAATAAAAGGACAGTTAAAGTAGTGGATGGAGTGTAGAATTATCAAATCAATTAAATTAGTTTATCTTTAAAGTATTCAAATACATATATCAAACTGCTTGCTCCATGTGAGTTGAATGTTTATTCCGATGTTGTTGATGATGAATTAGATCTTCAAGCAATCAACAGAACTCTCATTCAATTCACATGGAGTAGTAGTCAGCGCTATCTATTGTTTTTCTCATGATTGATCATTCAATTATGATAGATTTTATCACTTCTAAGAAGTTATAATATTCCCAAATATTGTTGTTGTTCTACAACTTTATTGCCAACATCAACTATTTATTTATTCGGTCATATTTAAATGTACAAGATGATGCTGCTATGTTAAATAGCAGAGTGGCAATACTTTTACCACCTCCCAGGGAGTTATAGCTTTTCATTCCGATGTTTTAAACAATTATCATGTTGCAATCATCAACCTATATATATATATATATACAAATAACCATATTTATAAATGAAGTTGACTCACTTGCTGTCAAACAAGTAGTTAATAGTGATGATGCATCTTAGATAGAATAAGTAGTATGAGTGACAATTATTACTATAATCATTATTATTATTTATGAGTTTTATGTTTCTTTATTTTAGTTGTTATCATGAGTATGGATGATATACTGGTCTACCACGATAACCTCCGCTAAATCCTCTTCCTCTTCCACCTCTTCCGCCTCTTGCTCCTCTACCACCTCTTCCACCTCTTCCACCTCTCATGTAGCCTGGCAGGTTTGTTCTCTTTGCTGTAACTTTGATTTGACGATTATTAAAAGTAGTATCATTGAGCACCAATGCATTTTGAACTGATTCTTTATCTACAAACTCTACATAACAACATCTATGTGGATTGAGTTAAATTTAATCGAGTGAAGCAGGTTAGTTACTTAAGCTGTTGCTTCCTGTCAATGATAATGATGGTCGTACCCTTTTGGATGTCCAGTTGTTTTATCATTTAAAATGGTAATTCTATTTACTGTACCGCAAGATTGAAAGTATGCCAAGATATCCTCCTGAGTCGATGTGTATTCTACATTACCTACGTAAACTGATCTGGTATCGATTTCCTCTTGATCTCCATAGTTGTTGGAGTCTACGCTGTTTTGCAATTCATTTAGCTTTTTAGTTTCTTCTTCCATCTCTTTATATCTTCTTTTCATTTCCTCAAGTTCCTATAGAGTTTGATATGTCGGGTAGGTTAGTGGTTGCTGTTCATGCCCATACCGATGCATCGATAATCGAATTGGGATGGAGTAGATCATGACATACAGGATCGATGGGTTCCTCTGTACTTGTGGATGGTTCGGTAGTTTCAGTTCCATTTTCTTCTTGTTCTTCGGTGTTGTTTGTTGTCTCTTCTGTTTCTGGATTGGTAGTGGATGTTGTTGTCTCTGCCATCTTTTAAGATCAATCGATCAATCTCCTTTGTGAGTAGCTTAAATAAGAATAGGGTGGATGTTCAGCTCAGAAAGAACTAATAATACACTCATTCAGTTTTGTTCGTTTTGCAAAACAAACATTTTTTATTTTTATTTTTCACTCACACTCCTACAGAGTGATCAAACAGATAAAATATCATATCATGTGATTGCTTATTCATTAAGCAGCAATTTGATGATGATGATCATGACTAGGATAGGTGACCATACAATCAAGTTCTTAAAAATTTAATATATTATATCATAGCAGTAGAAAGTCTTCCAATTATAGATTTAGTGAATGATGATGAGAATCATGATTACATACATATTCATATAATCTATTCAGATCTAATCCAATTTGGTTATCAATAATATTATTTGTTACATTTGCAAAGAATATATATAATTAATTATTCGATGTAGAATCAATGATAAAATAAGATGGTTAATATAAAATTTGTAGGAATTGGTGGAGGTTCAGAGAACAACAAACTGTACTTAATAGTGTTTCATTTTGCAGTGAACAAATTAATTTGAATAATGCATTGGATGAGAGCAGACTATTTACCACGCTACAAACTAAACAATAGCCACCCCATTAGATTCAAACCCCCCACAACAAATTTTATTAAATTTAAAACTGACAACATCAACAACAACTCAATTGTTGTCGTGATAGATAGATAGACGGATTGATAGATATGTGAGTGCATGCACTCAGTTTTAACATTTATGCTATAGCATACTCATTGATTTTAAAAGAAGCAACACACACATTCACACACGATCATCCATCTATCCATATGGCACTAATGACTCGAAAATTCAAAACACAAGAGGTGGTATGGGATGAATTAAAAAAAGCATCATTCCTACACCTATCCTCCTCCATTGTTGTAAAGTAAAGTTTAGTGTAGGTTGGTTGATGATGTTGCTCAATGTGATGAAAATAAGAAAAAAGAAAGAGAAAATCATTTATTGATTGATTTATTGATTGATGATATGTTTTTAATTTAAACTTAAATCTATTGTTAGCTTTTAAATTAATTAAACATATATATAGCTAAGGTTATTTTTAATATATTTAGGAATCATAAAAATAGGTGTAGAGAATCAATTATATAATATTGGTTATATTAATATTAATATTAGTTTTATCTAAAAATCAATCTTAGTTTATCTCTTGATTTAATAATAATATCGAGTTTGAATAAAATCTCAGATCTCTGACTCAGTTTTACTCGTTTCCAGATAAATGTAAATTATAGAATAAAAAGATATCAACAAGCTATTCAAATATTGTTATAATTGTCCAATGAACAATTTGGAAATACCAATAGTATATAAATATTTATCATCTATTAATGATCCACAAATATTTATTGATGAGCAACATATCATTGTTATTGTATTTCATTGTCAGCGAAATCATCCAATCAATCAGGTAATCACTTAAACCACCAAACCACTAGTGTTTATGTTTTTATTGTTTCCCCACTAACCACATTTGATCCAATTTAAAAACAATAAGCAAGAAATCACTCAATATGGCAATCAATAAATAAATCTACAATTAATAATTTAAAAGCAGCAATAAAAAATCATCATAATATAAAAGCATAGCAATAGATATAACACATAATGACCCAGGTATTGCTATAAATATTGGATCAATACTGCTTCCACCACCATCACCACCATCTATAATAATAATATTATACAAATAATAAAACATAATAAAGAGGTAATACACTCAATATTTCAATACCATCAATCCATATCCAAATTCCAATCCATCAAATATATTTCATCGATATATGTGTAGTTAACTTATATTTTATTATATTTTGTTTAGTTTTGGTGATTTGGAATATTACTAGTATAAATAACAAACTAAAATATATATATATATCAGGAAATTTATAAATCATTTATTCATGTATATTATTAACTAAAAGATAATTATTGGATTGTATAGTATTAGAAATCGAGATGTCACCATTATCCATTGTTAAATTGCTTATACCATCGAAAGGTAATCAAGATGCTGCTAAGATTTCTCAAAACCTTATGTTATGTACAGATTTCATAGAACAAAAAGGAAAGCAATTAAAAGATGTTTTCTTAAAGTGTAAACAATTTAACAAAGATAAGAAATTAAAAAATAGTAAGTTGAAACTTTAATCACTAAGCCTTCAAGAAATAGAATTAAGAAATTAATATTCGGAAAATGTAACCATAAACATTGTATATGGAAATGTATTATAGTTGATTTTTCAAAAATAAATAGCAGCGGAAGTTCGCCTTATCAAGCTGCCAATGCCATCAGATTGATTCTCAAAGAGTACGAGTTGATAGATTGTGAGACCTTCTCGTGGCTTTCGATGTCACTCACTATTACCAATGAAAAACTATCGCTCTTTGTCATGAGAACCATACTCTGCACGCTTCCTGTGCATCTGTATGCAATGGTCGAGCACCTCTTTGCTTTTCTTTATAGATTTTCCGCGATTTCTGGATCGTCCATCCACTCAATTTCAGATCGATTCGTCAAATGGATGTACCACGATGGTGAGCTTGCCAGACAGACATCTAGACTCTCCAATGCATTTGGAGAAATGATAAGAAACTATGACTACTGTTTTAAACGATGTCCAAACACCGGTCGTCCCTTATCACTGTTGAATATATTCTTCAATCCCCAAGAATCTGTCAATCTATCTTTCGAGACGTTGACAGACATGACTTTGGAAGACAATATGGGTGCTGCGATAAAAGAGATTAAATCTGAATCTATCGATATCACAATTGCCCATTATTTCCTCAAACTTTGTATTAATAGTCAGTCGAGAGCAACCAATATATATTCCAATTCAGAAGTGCATGGAGAAGAAACCAACCATTTAGATCTTGTGCTTCGATTCCTTCAAAATACATCAAGGTTTGCCACTGAGCCTTCTGTCTTAGGCAGTTGCGACAGTCTGGTAAACTCTAGTTTCAGTAACCTATCAAACACCGGCAACAGCAGATCGAACAGCTATGGGAGTGTTTGTTCGGGAACAAAATTCGATATTTTAGTTGGTAAGTTAAGATAGAGTCTTCTTGCCTCAACATCGATGGTCTAACTTAGCCACTAAATTATAAGATCGTAGGAGATTTAAACTAAAGATATCAATCGATGCCAAGATATCATATATAATTAGAGAAACTATCAATCTTTCATATCATATAGATGGACATTGTCCAATGGATATTCTTGAAACTGCGGCACTGATGGTGGATGTTGTCGTTGCGGAGCTTGGAAAGTTGATTATAAATAATTTCATGATCAAAGAAAGTGAGTTGCATCCTATGTTTAAAGCGCTCGATCACAGAAATCTAAATGCTGTAGCTAATGAGATTGCCGATCGTGTAAGAGGACTGTCAGTCTATTTCGATAGACTGAAGAAAGAAGCTGGTGACTTGGTCGTTAATTTCCTAAAAGTAGACAGCAGCGAAGCGCTTCCTAAGCTTTCAGCAATGCATGAAGTATTGTCAATCATTGTAGATCATATTCGAGAAATCTCAAAGATTTGGGCTCCAATCATCGACTTTGATAGAGACAACCAACCATCGAACCATATACATGCCGAGGTGTCTACTGGATATACACTCATAGAATACGCGATTCGAGAAATTGAACAAACTCTCGTTCAGAATGTAGGATCCAATCACCTTGTTAGCCTATCAAAACTAATGAAGCAACTGATCGAGGTTGCACGGCTGAAGCTTGAAGATTTTGCAAACATAGAGACACCAGACCCTGAGGAAGTGCTCCACAACGGAACCGTACAGTCGCTTTGCGCGAAAGAGAAGAAACTTCTAGCAGCAAGCATCTTCTTGCAACTTGATGACCTGAAGAATCAAATCAAACAATCGAGTCGTATGCTGCATCCAAGAGCATTAAATCATATTTTAGTTGGCCATTCGCACCGAACCAACCACATCATCTTACTATTCTCGATGGTTCCAAGCTACCGATCTTATTTAGGTGGAGTGGCTATCTCTGGGTTCGAGCCTACATATTCCCAAGCCAACAAAGTTCAACAGAACCACTGCAGTCTATGTTCCAAGATTGAACCTCAAGATCAAGAATATAGTGAATGGACTAAATAACTATTTGATTCCATCCTAAAGATTACAAGATAAACGTTCCCAAATAAGCAAGATGTAAGCTTTAAATAAACCAATGTATATATGTCGAATGTATCATTTATTATGTGTTGTGACCAGCCTACTGCTTTATCTTCTCTTGCTTATAGCTAAAGATTGCGAAATTCCTTGGTGACATAGTGTCTTTAAAGATTGGAATAATAAAGGAGTGTAGATCGTGAGTTGGACTATTGGATGCATTATCATTTAAATATAGCCAGCGATCCATCATTATAATGGACTCGAGTATCGGCGCCAGCAAGCCTCGGAGGAGAAGGAAAATATTGATCTTTTGTTGGTCGACTTGGAATTCATTGTATTTCTCCAATATATATTCAAGTGGAGGTATCTCACCTAATTGCTTCTTTTGTAGTTGTGCTTGTGAAGTGTATTGAGATTGCATTCTTTTCAGTGCTGTCTTGGCATATTGTTCGAATGTAGATGTGTTTGCACGCGATATACATCTTATGGTGTAGTTGTGAGGTTGCTCATTATTGTAACTTCGCAAATGCTGTCTCTATGATGACACGGTAGAAATGTGCTTTCATACTGTACTTGAACTCTTCAACATCGTCGTCAGAAATACCATAAGATGATTCGGCTGCTTCACAGCTGAGTTTCAAAGCAGCGGCACCCAATGGTATACCGAATTTCTTACCACATTCAGATTGATATTTATACAATGATGATTGCTTTGAAGATGTTGTAGTTGTATTTGTAGTAGTAGTAGTTGTTGTTCCAACAGTGGATGCTTCCATTTCCTCGCTTTCATTTGGTATTCTGTAATAGCAACATCCAACATCAACTATACTGTTGATTCTATTACATTGAACAAAGTTGGTGAGCATAGTGGAGGCCAGGGCTCCACAAGTGTGCAAACCAATCATCATCAGTGAACGATACGATTTCGAAGGATCGTGCTTGACCAGAAGATCAATAAAGTCGTCATTCTTCATACTTGGTGATATCATAGCAACGCACATATTTGGACCAGAGACGTCGAGAGTCTCTAGAAGTTGTTTCCTTTTCTGGCTCATCTCCAACTTCTTTTGCATTGCCAAGCTTTTTTGTTCCTCTTGACTCAGCTTCTTTTTATTATTGGCTCCATTATTGCTATTACTAATCACTGAGTTGACTATCTTTACATCCCTACTAGCATTCTCCTGCTTCTCCTCCTCTTTCTCCTTCTCCTTCTCCTTTTCCTGTTTCTTCTGTTTCTGTTTCTCTTCTTTTTCTTGCTTCATCAGGAGTGATACTCTCTCCTTTTCAATCTGATTTTGTCTCTTGAGTGCGCCATCAATGAATGACTCTGAGCAATCCACAGCACTTAAGCTGTAGTTGTATTGATGCGACAACACCTGTGTGAGGTAGCCTTCTCCAGAGCCAATATCAACAATTTCATCGGGCTGCAAGATGTTTGCAATGTCATTGATGATCTCGGCCATTCTTTGTATTTCGTGTATTTTCTTGTCTGACATTTTCAGCTTGAGCGAGGGCAGCGAGAATGGCCGCATTTTCCAGTGTCCATCGGGTCTAGGGACCCGTTTGGGCATCCAAAGAGACACTGCCTCTCCGATAAACTCTCTCAAAGAGACAGGCCAATCATCCTTACATACTGCACCAGTGGTGAATTTTAGACACTCGTAGTCTGTCATTGACAACAGAGGTTCTTCCCACTCCTTTGGTACCAACGACCACACATTTCTTAAATAGAAATCAATAGTTCTCTCTTGATACAACCATTTATATCTATCATCAAATAAACATAATTCTTTGAAATATATCTCATGTAACAAATTATTATTATTATTATTATTATTATTATTATTATTATTATTATTATTATTTCTAAATTTATTTGGTGGGTTCCATTTTAAGATATGTTGATGAAGATCATCATCATTGCTGGAATGAAACCCTAGATATTCTTTTATTAATTCGTTCATTGGCAGCTGATTAATTTGAGTGAAAAAATTAAAGTAAAGGTGGTGGTCACCCGAAAAATACAAAACATTTTTAAATTTGGCAGTTATAAATTAAAATTATTGTTTTTTTTTTTGTTTACTTTTTTTTTTATGTATAAAGACCAGTGTACGCTTTGGTCGAAAAGGAAAGAATCCAGTTTGCCCAATAACTTAGAGAGCTGTCCTATATATTTATTTTGATTTTTGTTTTGTTTTTTGTTTTTTCAAAGAAGTTTGGGTTGTTGTAGAAGCTTCTGGTCTGATTAGTGAGAGAGAGTGATGCTTAATCAATCATACCTACCACTAGCTATACAAATAGAGAATAACAACAGTAACATCAACAACGACAACAACACCACCACCAGTAATAGTAATAGTAATCACAGTAAACACCACCAAGAAACATTATAACAATACTACCTATCAACTGTTAGATATGGAGGAAGTTGATAGAGACAAAGATAAACTCAAGGATAATGATATCCAAGCAGATAGTAGCAATAGTAGTCCCGATATTCCCAACAGTAATGGAGGTCTAGACCACTCTTTTGTTATACACAACTGGAAGCTGAAAACCTTTACAACTCTTGTAGGTAGTTTGTTGTTGTTGTTGTAGTTGTTGAATGCTACCTTTTGGTTAGGTAAACTAATACGACCTTGATGTTTGGTTCAAAGACATTCTGTGACCATTGTGGAGGTTTGATATTCTCTTTAATCTGTCAGCAGGATATCAGTGTCATAGTTGTAATTTCAGTTCGCATTCCAAGTGTGCCTCATTGGTCACTGCAAAATGTCGTAGCGATCAGAATGATAGTGATGACCATGGAATGCTACATTCACCAGAAATCGACATGAAGGTGTTGCACACGAAACCTGCTGCTCACAGATTCCACCTGTCAACTAAATCAATTCGCAAGTTCTGTAACTATTGTAGAGACACTACTTTTACCATTGGCAACCAGTGCTATGCATGCAGCGACTGCAAGTATGTGGCACACACGACACCTGCAGAGACAAAGCACCAAACAACTGCAGAGTGACATATCACCGTATCATACAGAGCAACACTGTATCCAATCTATCACTGGACGGTATTAGATACGACAGACATCACTGGATAGAGGGAAATTTGAAAGAGATAAAGCCCTGTATTCACTGCAAAGAGAAGGTGGAGGTAGCATTCTCACTTGCCCACTACAGATGCGCATGGTGTCACCAACATGCGCACAGCGGATGTGCAGACAAACACTCGATTCACTGCGATTTTTGGCTCTTTGTCAGATATGATTCTTCCACCATCATGTGTATCATTATTACCCCCAACTAAAAAACGATGACGTTGGTACTAGTAGCACTTATAACGACAAGCAAACACCATTAGACTGGAGACTTGAAGCACCTATTCCATCAAAACTGCTCATGGTATTCATCAACTCAAAGAGTGGTGGTCAAATGGGAACCAAATTCCTCAAGAAGTTTTTCTTCAATACTAAATCCACTGCAAATTATTGACTTGATACACCATGGACCAGATCATGGTATACAAATTATTCAGCGATATATTGAAGAGAACCCTGGAGACGTTGAGAAGCTTAGATTGTTGGTATGCGGTGGAGATGGAACAGTAGGATGGGTTCTTCAAATTCTCAAGAAATATAATTTGCCACCTATTCCAATCTCTATCATTCCACTTGGAACAGGAAATGATATGTCAAGATCATTAGGATGGGGACCTGGATACAACAATGAAAAACTAACATCGATTCTAAAAGAAATAGCACAGGCAAAACTCACTCATCTGGATACCTTCCTTGTAAATATTAAGCAGGACACAAAAGGATCAAATACTATTGTAATGAATAACTATTTCAGTATTGGATTTGGACGCAAATATTGCCCTCGGATTCCATGAAGCTAGAAATGCAAATCCACATCTCTTCACTGGCAGAACTATTAATAAGATTTGGTATGGAAAGATAGGATTGGAAGAATTTGTCACAAAAAGCTTCCCATCTATGTCAGAGATTTTTAGAGATCACAATTGATGGACAACCACTCAAGATTGAAAAATCCATTGAGGGAATAATGATAATTAATGTAAATAACTATGCTGGTGGTGTGCGACTCTGGAAAAAATGCAACTGGAATCTTCAAACCACAAAAGATTGATGATGGAATTTTAGAGCTAGTAGGTGTCACCGGTGTACCTCATCTAGGATCAATCATCAGTGGAGTGACATCACCACTGAAATTGGCACAGGGATCACATATTGTCATTAAACATCGCACTAAGAAGCAACCAACTACTGCAGTACAGGTCGATGGTGAACCATTTAGTGTTGAAAACTGCGAAATTGAAATTAAATTTGAGAGAAAAGTCTTGATGCTAGCACAAAAGAACTACAAAACTAAATCATCCCAATACAACCCCGAAAGCATTTTACCAAATGTTGAGATTTCTACATCTCCTTCAAGTACCAAAACCAATAGCTCCACACTTTTTCCACCATCACCAGATAATATCAATACACCATCTTCATCCACAATGACTTCCCCTGAATCAATGCCAATTACAACAACAGAAAACAATTCTCTATCGCCGACCAACAACGGTATGGAAATCACTGAGAAAATGGAAATAGTTAAAATAACACAAGATGACGATGTTGAATCAACAGATCAATCACAATCATCAGATAATAGTAATATTTAAATATGTAATTGTAATAAATACTTGTATTCTCTTTGGAAATCATATTGACCAATCCAAAGATATACCAAATTAAATAATATATATATCTTTTTTTTGTTATATTTATTTTATGTTTGCTGTTGTTATTATAGATTTTGTTATGTGGGTTGGAATTTATCAAAACGTTAAGTTTGTTGGGAAATGGAAAAAATCTTCTTGTGTATTGTTATTATATTAATGGGGAATTGATTTATGAAATCATACTTTGGGGATCGGAAAGTAGGTGATTTAAACTAATATGTCGTATTTAGATTATGCTTTCCAGGTTTTTTTCTTTGTTTGAATTGATATTGTATCTGCTTTCTGGGATTTGAATTCCAAGCTTTCCAAAGAATTGATTTCTAAGGTGCTCTGGGGATTTTGGTTCAATTAAAGGTCTATGTAATGGACCTGCTGGTAATACTTCAACACCGGCTGGACCCAAACCTGGGATAACCTTAACTTCACCCTCGGCACCAGCTTCCTTAGCCTTGATCATAGAACCTATACGATATCCTACCAGACCCAGTAAAATAATAACAAGACCTGCAACCGACAGACCAGAGAAAGCTTGATAAATGGAAATTGGGACGATGAACTTGAGGGAGAAAACGATGTTGGTCAATGGGAGACGGAGAGTGTTGGCAATTGAATAGACGGTGGCACCGGCATGCTTAATCACCAAAAGAATGAAAACGTTGTAGACAATGTTGATGGACATGTAAATCATAATGATAATGTAGGCGTTGTGACAGTTGTCGCATGGGTAGTCAGCATTTGTTGCGTTACAGGTACCGTTGGTGGATGCCATGGTGTAGAAGTCTTGACCGGCGAGACACTCAGCACCATGTTCGAGGGATGGAATGATGTCCTTAAACTTGATACCTCCTGGTGGTGGAAGCCAGTTTGTTAATTGGGAAGAGGAAAGTACCGACGATACCTTGGAACAAAGAGTCGTAGAATTGAAGATACCATACATCCATGTCTTGTACAGATTGGAAACCAATATCCTTGTAGATGTTGGAGAGAGCGAATGGAATCATAGAAATCAAGTAGAACAAGTTCCAGAAGACCTTGTTGTTGCATCGGCCTTACCGGTGAGTGATGGAATCAAAGATACGACCACACCAGCAATAATGACGAGAGCACCAGTGACTTGAATCCACGAGTATCTCATCTTCAAGAAGATCAACGATGACAACATAGTGAATGGAATGATTGCTTGATTCAACAATTGTTGTAGTGGACCTGATGTTGAAATACCACCAATAACTACAAAATAACCAGTGACTGCATCCAAAGCACCCTATATTAAAATAACGAATGATGTTTTAGAATGCAAATTCTGATTTTTTCATTTCAACGGACCGATTGATCCAATCGAATAGTCACATACCATAATTAAGAATTTATACTTTGGGAAGTCACGTGTTTCTTTTGGAATGTCATTGGTAAACATGATTTTATATGCTACTACAGCACCAAAAAATTGGAATGAAAACCATAGTTTGTCAATTGACTAAAGTGTTGATTAATAGGGTTAGTGATCACTGGAGAGATGATGACACTGATGCGTGAGACTCGCATGATAGATCTTACTTTAAGAAGAAACCATAGTTTTGGAAATAATTCATAGTCAACTTCAAAAAGACACTGTTAATTACACCAGAGATGACGTAACAAACTGAATAGATAAGAATGGTCAAGGTTTCCTTCTTGAGCATAGATTGTCCGAATGATTTTAACTTTGCCTTCCAACCAGGAACTGGTTGGTCGATACCAATATCACTCTCCTCCTCTTGGAGAAGAGGTTGTTTTCTCTGATTTTCGTCATTTTGCTATTATTTCTTTTAAAATAAATACTTTACAATAAAATGGAATACAGAGATTATTATTATTATAATATATTATTATTTATGCGCAATAAAAATAAATAAATAAACTAGTTCTTCTTTTTCTTCTTTTGTTAATCTCAATATAGATAGATAGCTTAATAACCTTTATTATTATCAAAACAATGTAGTCGTTGATTAATTAATCAATTGATTTTGATTTTGATTTGATTTTATGATTGATTGATTGAATGATTGATTGATGATATTAATGAATTATAATAGTATAGTATAGTAGCTTGTAGGAGGACAGACTAGACTAGACTATGTTGATTAAGACACTAATAATATCTATGATATACTATATATACAGACACAACTGTTGGTTAATGCTACTACTATTTCTATGAGTCTAATAAAAGCTGTATATTTTGACTTTGACGTTTTTATTCTACTGCTGCTTGCTTATGATTTTTTAAAAAAATCAAAAATATTCTTTTTTGTTGTTTTTTTAATGTTTATTTTTCAAATTCTATCTTCCTTTTTCTTTGTGAAATATTTAGTGGTGTTGTGTTGGGTTGGGAAAATGTTTGTTGAATTGTTTGGTTATGAGATGGTTTGTTATTGATGGTGTTGTTGGAATAAGAATAAGAAAAGATAAATAAATAAATAGAAAGAAACTTAGACTTGGAGGAAAATATTTATATTATTTATGTCGAACTAATTCCAAATAATTAAATTTAAATAGTTTTTTCAATAGAAATCCAAAATTTGAAAAAAATGTATGGGCGGGTGTGATTGAAAACAAAATAAATGTGTGTGGTGTCGAATAGAATAACTTTTAGCAAGATTGAAAATTGTTTGGAGGTTTCTTGGTGTGTGATTCTTTGCGAAAAGGCTCAGCCCACCACTTAATAGTAAATTTGATTTTTCAATGCAAAAAATATAACAACAAAACTAATCAAATAACAATGATCTAATGAAATTATGAATACTAATTTATGAGTTAATAAAATATTATATATATAATAAATAAGTACCCAAAAATTAATAAGAATTGTTTACTATTATTTGTAGATAGAACTATAAAATAATCAAAAATAAAAATGATGGGATTTTAAAGATGAGATTTACAGTGAAAAAAACCTCAAAACAAGTGGTGTGTGGGGGGTGTCTGGATGGTATTGTTTGACCTGTGCATTATTGGGTCTGGTTTTCATCTCTTTAATAAATTTATAACATATGTTTGGTAGTCTGGTATGTTACTGAATAACCAGTAGTAGTTTATTTAAATCTTATTTGTGTAGAGTGTATGATCACAGTGTCACTACTGAGTTTATGGTATTGAGTCATACCGAGTATTTCAGTTTAAATCGATCACAAATAATGATATATATATTACAAAGTCATTTCTCATTTGACATAATTAACATTAAGGTTTGGATGATTGTGAAACTATAGTTTATCTCATAATTATCGATTTAGGAGTAGGGTAGCCTCAACCAGGGCTTTGTCGACGATTGTCATGAACAAATCTATCTTCAATATCAAAGATTGATTTTCATATGTTTTTCATTTTGGAAATCAGTCCAATTGAGTTGGTGTTGAAAGTAGGAAAGTATCTTTTCGAACAAACATGGTACACCATACAATACCAACATCTCTGATTCAGTGATCTCTAGGAATGTGACATGCACTTACCAGGATAGGTTCAGAGTAGTGAACCTCTAGGAATGTATGATAGAATAGTTTACCACCACTTTCATGATAACTTCATGTTGGACATATCCGCTCCACCTAAATCACACCAATAATACTAATCATTCATCAAGGTGAATGTCCACACCAGCAACACCATCATCATCCACCAAGAGTATGTCAAAGATGTTCAACAACATCATCAAAAACACAAAAATTGTACACACTCCATTTGCCAAATGTTTTTTTTAATAATTGAGATTAATTTTGGTTTTGAAAAAAATATATTATAATTTAGTTTATTATATTCATTATTAATATTAATATTAATATTATTATTGTTATTATTGGTGTGACAATAAAAAAACAAAAAAAAAAAAAACATTTAAAAAACAACAACAACAAAACAAAAGTAAAGTAAAACCAAACTTAATTTTAAAAGTAAAATATAATTATAATTGTAATTGTTGTTATTATTATTGTTGTTGTTAGTGTTAGTGTTGCTATTATTATTCTATAGTTGTAAAGAAATAAATAGATAGATAGAATATAGTAGATATTTATATTTGTTGTTATCTTATAGTTAATTATTAAACTTATTATTATTATTATTATTATTATCATTTAATTAGAATTGTATAAAGATAGAAAGATAGATTGATAGATAGATAGAGATATAGAAAAGAGTAGTAGTAGTAGAGAATGTCAATGCTAACTTCGTTTCAAACAAACTATCCACAAAGCATATGTAAAGACTGTGGAGAAGGTCACACCAACTTTATCTACTTCAAAATTTTTAGAGGAAGGT
The DNA here is from genome assembly GCA_003667245.1 of Heterostelium multicystogenum. Taxonomy (NCBI): domain Eukaryota; phylum Evosea; class Eumycetozoa; order Acytosteliales; family Acytosteliaceae; genus Heterostelium; species Heterostelium multicystogenum. The sequence continues at coordinate 2,881 of RCNN01000138.1, read as the reverse complement.
GTTTTTGACTCCAGAGGAATTTGTACAGGCAGGTGATCTTTTAACTCATAAATGCCCAACCTGGACTTGGTATGTTCATCACTCATGATCGATAAAGGCAGCAGATTTGCTAATCAAATCAAATTCACTATCATTTAGGGAGTCTGGTGATCCTGCAAGAGTTGTCAACTATTTACCAAAGGAAAAGCAATTCTTATTAACTAGAAATGGTATGATCACAGTTATTTACATTTTGTTTTTCGATACTAATAATCATCTTATACAGTTTCCATGTTACTCCAGAGTAAAATCACTTGAGAATGAATCTAGAGCTTCTATTTCAGATATATTGCAATTGGAGGGAGAGGAAGATGAGGAATGGGTTGCACCAAAGTCTGGTAAACCCAGACGGTGTGATTGAACAAGATTTACAAAAAGACATGGCATCACTCAAAGTATCACAACAACCAACAACAACAACCACCACCAAACCAACCATTATAGATAATACAAAGCCAACTTCAGATGACGAAGATTCTGATGGGTGAAATTCCAGACATGGAGGAGTTTGAAGATGATAATTTAGTTGAAGATGACCCTGTAAGTAAAAGCTTACATTTTAAATCAAAATTGACTTTGCAGCTATTGACATTTAATTTATCTTTACCAACTTTTACAGTCAACATTGAAATCAAATCAACAATCCAACAACAGTAACAATAATGTATCTTTAGAAAACTCAACTGGTAACGCCAACACCAACAGCAGTGTTGGTGATGATGATAATATTTTACGTACTCGTACTTATGACATCAGTATCACATACGATAAATACTACCAGACTCCACGTGTTTGGTTGTTTGGATATGATGAAAATAGAAAACCACTGAAGGTATGCATCAGATAAGTCCAGTCCACCAAATTTCAAAACTAACAAGTTTTTTTGATATTATCTATTACAGCCTGAGGAAATATTTGAGGATATCTCTGAAGATCATGCTCATAAAACAGTGACAATCGATTCACATCCACATCTTGGTATCAGCTTTGCTTATATTCATCCATGTAGACATGCTTCTGTCATAAAAGTTGATCACCAAACAATCTGAAAATGGAAAAGATCCAAGAGTTGACCAGTATTTATTCTTGTTCCTCAAATTTATCTCTGTAGTCATCCCAACCATAGAGTATGATTTCACTTTGGAGTTTGATACATAATTGGAATATTAATAAGCACAGAAAAGTCCATAAATGATCGATCATTGCAACTCATACACCATAAAACCTATAGTTTTAAATCAATTCAAAAACTTTGAATTAAATAAAAAAACTTAAAAACCAAACCAAAAGAATCATTGACATTGAGAAAGTAAACTTTCATTTTACAAATAATGCATTTCGTTTGATTTGATCTCGATATTGACATGCCAAAATGAATAGATTTATTAGATGCTATGGTCAAAGCAGTAGCTTGTTATATGGCCTTAATGCACTAACAGTATGCAATATACGATTCTACAGTAGCAAGTATCATGGCATAAAGTTGTCGAGTGATGAAGCTATAGGGCAACCATGTTGCAGAGAGACGAAACTCTTTGTTGCGTATGTCAGATGAAACTTTGGCCGACAAACTTTCGGAGATGAGAGATAGCTTGGACAAGAATAGACAGCAGCTGGAGGAAGTGGAGCGTATTGCAAAGTTCTTGAGAATTCCAGTGGAAGAAGTGGTGTCTTCGCCATTCAATCTGAGATCGGCAGTCTTGGCAGTGAATTCAGGTGTGTCATTTACACACCATGAGTTGCGAAAAGTAATCACACCTATGGATGACTATGAGAGAATCAAGCGAAAGAAAGGAGCAGTTGGGAGCAGCTCAAAGTCACCGGCACGTTCTCGTGGAATGGACAGCATCCACAGAGCAAAGAATTGCGATCCAAAAGTGGAGCAGGACGAGCGCACTTGCCAAGAGCTCATGAAAACTGCTCCACACAGTGGATCATGGGCGAGTTTGGAGATGCCAAAGTATTCGAGTTTCCACCAAGAAGATCAGTTGGCAACTTACAATCCTGCTCATGTATCCAAAGTGGACCGCCCATGAGAGATGATCCACAGATGGTGTCGTTTCTACTGGTGCGCCGATCAAACCAAATATCAGATGTATCTTGGCGCCAAGTTGAATGAGTTGCTGCCTGTAATTCACTGGCATGCACTGGAGCTTTTGGACTGGCAAAGTAACGAATTCCTCAAGCTTGAAGGATATAGCAAAGCGCATCAAAGGCGCAGTCAACTATTTCAACGAAGAGCTCGGATTGCTGGAGCAAGAGATTTTCAAAGGATTGAATTCGCTTGACAAGCGAGGTGTCGCTGCAGAGGATCATGCGCACCACCCTACCGCAGTGCTGGACTGGAGCCAGCTAAATTCGGTCACTGATACCATGCTCTATGTCAAGTCACACCATGTGGTAGACTGCAGTCAGAGCCATTGGTAGCAGTTTTGGAGTCACTAGCAAGCATGAATCAGTCGAATAGTCAATATTTCATTGATACAATCAGAGGATATTCGTGCTTATATAGAGAAGTGTCGATTCAGTTGCTCTTTGATACACTTGAGATCGATGTTAAAGCATCGGTACAAAATAGAGACAATCGATTCAAGGTAGACTTGCTCATGAGAGAAGCTAATCGACAATTCCAAGTATACTATCAATATGAATGAGTGGCGACAAGCCAGCAGCAAAGCGACCTTTCACGTCAAACTCTTGTCTGTAAAACTCTTCAGAAAAAGTCGACTCAAGAGTTCCTCTTGGAAGCAAAAAGAACTACCTAAACCCATCGATGCTTGCCAACGGTATGAAGCTTCTCAATGATGCACGTGTTTGATTCGCTTTCGGCAGAGCAAGTATA